>PVJC01003497.1:33412-70046 GCA_004026665.1 Murina feae
AATTAACATGATAATGAAGGAACTTGTCCTGGCGCCCAGCACATTTGGCTCAGTAAAGATCAAAGGTGATTCCCGTCAGGGAAAACACTGGCCCAGGATGTGGCCACCCACCATAACCTGTTTGTAGATAAATATCTAATTTTCAGACCATCTTTGTGATCACTCTAGGTCTCTGAGCCTGTGGGAATGCCATGCAGGCCTCCGCTGAGCCCTTTCAGGCTAGTATGTGGCTCCTTTTGTCCACAATCTCAATATGGAATCCAGATCTCATCCAGTTATATCCTGAGGCCATGGAATCCACTTAGTGATTCCTCACCACCTACCTTTATTTCCTGTGGTCAGAAGACTAAGTTCATTCTGCACTTTCTGGCTGATGGAAATGGCCCGTGTCTCATTCATACCTCCTCACCTGTGGCCCCACTTCCACCCTAGCACCCAGTAGAAAGCACTTGATATACTTGCCCACAGGAAGCATTTGAGATAGGCTGATCAAACAGACACAGGCTTTCATTATTGGGTCTATGGAAGACTGCTGCAGATGGAATTCCCAAGGCCTGGCCCTATGCTGTTGCATGAAGACAACCCTTCCTCCCCAAGCAACTCCTCCACTTGTGGGGCAGTGGGAGGTGAGATACCAGGACAGCTTTGAAAGTGTTCCCTCTGGCTTCCCACACTATATTTGTACTATGTTTACCTAAAGTGACTGAGAAAATTGACACAGAAGTCGAAGGCAACACCAAGGCAAGCATATAAACTACAGTATGTTCAATAAAACACAGATCAGATTTTATTGGTGCTACGGGAAACCTTTGTTTCAAAAACAAAACAGAACAAACAAGGCATCCAAAGTAAATGTAGAGAAAACTCACTAACACCCTTTTCTAAATATCCTGGAAGATTTCAGGTGCCAGCAGTTGGCACTGTGCCACCTCT
The DNA here is from genome assembly GCA_004026665.1 of Murina feae. NCBI lineage: Eukaryota > Metazoa > Chordata > Mammalia > Chiroptera > Vespertilionidae > Murina > Murina feae. The sequence goes on from PVJC01003497.1 coordinate 34,346, forward strand.
CAGGGCGTGGCTGTGCTTGTGTTTCTTGGTTTTTAAATCCCCAGACTGTTAGTTTACTAACTGGGAAGGCCTTAGGCCTCTCTTATCAGGCCTCTACATCAGAATCCTGAATAACAAACATCTTCCGTACTGAGTATAAGGAAGTTGAGATTTCTCTGGGGTCAGAGGCTGAAAAACATTGTTGAAAAGCCAGCTACAGGAGGCCCTGCTGAAACAGGGTGGGTTCGTGAGGACCCAGGCAGAGCTTTCGTTCCAGGATGAGCACGCACCTTACAGACACCATCTGGGTCTGAGGCTACAGGAGGTAATGGAGGGAGACTGGTTATATGGTTGAATGCACCCCTAGTCCCGCAGCAGAGCAAGGAGCTGGGGTGAAGGCTGCTCTGTCCAAGGCCTGGACACATGTACCACTCTCTCCTCCATCCGAGGCACCCCCTCCCCACCCCCTACCCCCACCCCCCATGGCTGACATAACTACTTTTGCTCCAGTGTCCCCTAATTGTTCCTGCCATTCCTTCCAGATATGTCACTGCTCCTAAATCTGCCCTTCCTTGGGGGGCCAGAGGAGTGGGACCCCACCAGGACCTGAACAGTGGAGTAGGGCACAGGTGGTTCTGGGCCAGGTAGCTGAAGCCACGTTCCTGGCCAGAGCCCGGATTCATGCCCGGGCAGCTGCCAGGGCTCTGCGCCAAGGTTGCCGTGCAGCCTCACTGCTCCCTGGCTTCCCTCCAGTACCCATGCCAGGAAGGAACAGCCTGTCACCAGTGGGGCATGTACAACTGCCTGCCTCGACTTCTGACTTCTGGGCAGACATGCCCTGTGGGAGCCTGCCCCTTTTTGTTCTTTTTGATAACAGTTCAGAGGTTCAAAAGGGGCAGGCAGGTGGGAAGACAGACATAGACACCAATCCTGTAGGGACCCTGGCTTTACATTTAAAATACTGTTTTCCAGGCTTAGGCTCAAATTCACTTGTCATCACTCAGGTCTTAGAGCAAAAAAATACAATGGAAAATCAGATCCTGTGTCACCATGTCATGGGTATAAATGAAATGAAAAGCAAGTCTGACGTCAGTAATGAGGATTCTCACATTCCACTTCACTTCCTCCTCATCAAACATGCAGCTACATTTACCCCCTTGGGTAGTGGGAATGGGGTAGTGTACACAGGTGGGGGCTCTGACGCTGTGGGGACCATGTTTCTTTTACCCTTGAGATTCTCTGGGAGTCCTGGGGGAACAGTCCCACAGGGTGGGCCTCACTCCCTGTGATGGGTGTTTCTTGGGCATGCCAGAGGCATTTTTAGCAGATGTCACAATTCCTTCCCCTCATGCCCTCAACCTCCCCCAGCCTATATTCTCCCACCCAAATGTCTGTTCTCAGAGGCAAACTGTCCCTTCACCAGACTTCCTGGGAATAAGTTGAGAGGACGTTTCTCTTTCAGGAGAAGAGAACGGAGAATGCAGGAGGGGAGAGCCGAGTGCCCCCTTGCAAGGGACAGGGCTGGTGCAGATGGTGTCTCCACTGCCCTTTTCACTGAGAGGAGCCACTGAAAAGTGGTATGCAAATCAGCCTTGGGATAGTGATTCCCATTTCAGGCATATTCTGGAATAGGATGATCTATAGGAACCCAATGGTAAGGAATTCTGTGGGACAAACTCCCTTCCCCAACAAAGTTCTCTATAAATCTAGCTATTCCTCCTTCTATTAGATTTTTATTAAAGTGTTATGTATCCCTGTACTCCAAAGCCAAAAATTAACATTGTCTGGTGTACAATCTAACACATCTTTGTCATCACAGGATGTCTGACTTCAAAACACACTGAAGGCCCTAGCCAGTTTGGCTCAGTGGATAGAGCATTGGCCTGCAGACCAAAGTTGTCCCAAGTTCGATTCCAATCAAAGGCATGTACCATAGCTGCAGGCTCCTTCCTGGCCCGGGCCCTGGTCGAGGCTTGTGAAGGAGGCAACCAATGAATGCGTTTCTCTCACATTGATGTTTCTCTCTGTCTTTCCCTCTCTCTTCCACTCTCCCTAAAAATGAATGGAAAATATCCTTGGAAGAGGATTAACAACAACAACAAACACACTGAGGAGAGTGCTGACAAGCAGTGCACACTTATGAATAAGCCAGTTACTGTTACCTCCGGTACAGGGTACTCTCCCCCATATCTGTTTTTTTGCCTTGACTCTTAGGGCACCTAGAATAAGTGTGGTCTTTCCCAATACACATGCTGCATGTCAAACACTCAGATGTTACCTCTCTGTTCTGAAAACACTGCATTCAACAAGCATTTGTGGAATCTCCTCTGTGCTGGGGACTGTTCCCATCATGAGCATGACCCAACACCAGCCACCTCTAGTCTGATCCGTGAAGGATGTGATTAGCAGCAGTGGAGTGAAGGAAAAGAGAGAGACCTTTGGTGTCCAATAGATAAGTTTAAGACACATCCACCACTTCCTGGCTGCCTGGCTGGGCCTGGGTAGGGGTTCTCCAGCACTGCTTGAAGAAGCCCTGGAAGGGGTTACACAGCACTGGACCCTTCCCCCTCTCCATCCCCACTCTCCAGCGCTGCATCTGCTGCCTGGAAAGAAAATATGAAGTGGGAAAGAGATTACTGTTGCGTGCGCATACACGCACGCACACGCACACACATGCACACGTAAGCATGCACTTTAACCTGGCTTTAGATAGGTGTGATTATTCTAGGTCACAAATTACAGTGTTATTTTCAGAACTAGGTTTCTAACTCTGCTCTACTCAAGAAGTAGATTGTACTGATAATGGACTGAAATAGCATTTGGTCATTTCCTTCTCCGTGTGAACTCAGTGGTGCTGTATTTGGTAGCACCTACACCTCAGGCACTTCTCATTTTGTGTCCCATTATGGCTGCCGAGGACGTCTCCGTGGCCTAGATTCTGGGAGACCTATTTTGCAAGATGTGTTTCTGAGAAGGTGTTTTCCTTTACCATAAGAAGCTCATGAGGACACACTGCTCTCTCAACATCCAGCCAGAACTAGCCTGGGGCAGAGTTGGGAAGTGTAAAGAGTTGGTTTCCTCCCATCCTCTCTCCTGCTTATTCTCCCCAACCTAAGCAGCCAGCATCCAAATACCACAGGTGGTTTCCAGAACCTTCGATGATATTCCCTGTCTGTTTTGACACTGTCCAAGCTCTCATCTTCCTCACATCTCAAAACTCACTCTTCTATAACCCTTCCCACCAGATCTTCTATCTGCTAGGTGGATATGGGTTGAGTATGAGGTGAAATGAAAATGTTATGCCAGTAGGGTGAAGGTTTGGGGTTTTGCTTTATTCTTTGTTGTTGTGGTGGTGGTTAAAGAAGCCTCAGACCCATTTTAGGCTCCTCTCCTGCCAGGGGAGGGGAAAGTAGGAGGCAGGAGCCTTGAACTCTCCTTAGATGTTCCCCTAACACAGGGGACCCAGGATGTGTGGGAGCCAACCTGTACTAGCTCATCAGATCTGAGTGTCAAAATCCCAGGAATTTTGCCAGATGGTTGTTAAACACTGCCATTATGAAAAGTTAAATTTACAGGCATAAAATAAATAAATTACATTAAAAACAAAGGTCATTGATACTTAAACCACAGCACTTCCTAATCATTTCTTACTCCTACTCTTCCTATGCACTTGAAGACATTTATGTCCATTGGATCTCTATGAGGAGAATACGACATTCCCTGTATTTCTGCACCTCTCTTCCCAACTTCTTGTTCAGTGACATCACACTGGTAGCTTTAACTCAGCCATGATGGATGGGAGTATTTACACAAGAGTGAGAATTTGGTAAAACAGTACAAAATCAAGGCTTTGTTTATTGCTCCTTTGACCCCCACCCCAAACTAGTTGTTAAGCATTTATCGATACCACTATTTTGCCCCGCAGTGGGCTCAGGGCCAGGCCTGTAGTCACCTAGGAGTGCTAATATCCAACTTCATGGATGTGGGGAGAGGTCTGCGGAACCTCCCAAAAGTTCTGTTTCTGCCTTGTCAAAGCCACTCTGACCAGATCACTTCTGACACCGTCTACTCACTCTGCTGTGTCCTTCCCCAACCAGAGACACCTGTGACTCCACCACCACCACCATCACCTCCCAACACACACACACACACACACACATACAATATAGTCAAAACACCCCGCTTGGATGAACTGTTAACTACAGTACAATCCTGGGGAGTCTGCTAGCCTGGAGATGGGGGTTGGGGTTCTGAGTATGAGGGAAGCAGCAGCAGCCAATGGAATGTTTATGATGTAAGGTTACTGTGCATACATCTCTTACCACTTGGTCAAATTGGCTTCAAAGCTAGGAGAGGTTTGGTTTGCCTCCATTCTAGACTTTTTTTTTTTCTTTTTTTTTTTGCGGACACAAACTAGAAGAGTTGGGTGAAGAGCTAAGAAAGTAGAAGTCAACCTATAGCATAGACCTCTGGTTTTCAAGACACTTAACTTTTTTTTTTTCAAAGTGAGTCAAAGGGCATCATCCTTAAAAGAATACATAGTGTTTTGCACTTTACAACCCGATTACATTTATTATTGCATATAGCTTTTAGGATAACAGCATGAGCAGGTGTAACACACACATTACTAGTCCCATTATGAACAAAAGGGGCCCAAGACACAGATACTATCTAACTTACCATTGTAAAAGTGCTGAAATTAGGTCCCACAGTGCCAGCAGGTTTTGAAAATGTCATCCTTAAAAAGGTAGGAAGCACGATATGCCAATTATTTTAATTGGAAGTCAACCCATGTGCTATCCTCTCTCTCTTCCTCCTCCAAGGACTCTCATGTCAGCTCTCCATCTGATTCCATGGCCTTAGAGATTCATCTGGCCATGCAGACAACTTATTTCCTAGAAAGTAAGATTAGAGGTTGACCTTCAGTGTCCTTAACAAATGACATCAGAGTACAAAGAAGACACAAGGCCATGGGGCCACAAGGCCACATGATCAGTGGGGAAAGCTAGAAGTGCTGAAACTCTGCCTGTAAAACAGAGGATGGAATCTTAAAATGTGAACCCACATACCATGAACATCTAAACGATTTCTCATGAAACTATCGGTTAATTCCTCACTAAAAAAACTGGATGGTGGAGGGGAGCTATGGAAGGAAAAAAGAGGGACATCTGTAATAATCTTAACAATAAAGATTAATGAAAAAAAACCCCACCAAAAAAAAAAACCCACAAAAACTGGATGACATTAAGCCTCATTAATGTGCTGGCCAACTGGGGGTAAAGGAGAGAGGACAGCTTTTGCAAAACAGCTGCTTACCCAGTCCTTGGGCCAGACCCAAGGAATTGGGGAAAAGAAACTCCTTATTATATCCTTGTAAGTGAGAGTTTTTGTTTTACCAACTGTGACTGGAAAATTTTGTACCAAACTGTTAGTGGTTGAGGGGAAATGAAGACATTTTTCCAAAGTCCCTCTATCAGCAAACAGATTTCAGTTGATAATCAAATATATTTTCAAAAGCATAACATCTTACATTTATAAAGCATGTTAGCCTTTGCAAAATGTTCTTGTTCATCACTTAAACTGAGCCACCTGAACACCCTATGTAGGAATCCTATAATTAAAGAAACTAAAGCAAAATCGCCCCAAAGACTAAAGAAACATATAGACATTACGCTGAGAGGAAATGCTATGCAAGCTGGATCTCCAATGCCTTCTCCTTCTAAGCTGCTGTGTTAATTTAGGGTCCTCATAATTTTATTCATGACTCTCATGTCTACCACAAAACTGAGTTCAGCAGGTATTCTGTTTGTCTTTCTCTTGGTATTTATTTATATGTCTGCCTCATGGGTAAAATCAATGGTAAATGGCTACTTTGAAAGGTAAGACAGAAATCATTTTAATGTAAGTTTCCCATGAGTAATATTTTAATCTGCCTTCTTTATTTGAAGTCAAGTATATTTAGTCCTTAGATCTGGTTAAAGCAAATATGGGAATCAATTTTTTGTGCAAATAAGACAATTACCACTTGCGAATGGTTAGTAATTCTTTGGGGGTCACCTATAGACTTGTATCCTGGGAAAGGCGATTTACAAATTTGATCTCTGCAATTTGAAAAAGTGACTCATTTTTCTCTACTCATGAACGAAACCAGGGCCACTGAATTATTAGATGGTAATGGACTAGCCTCCCAGTAGCTTTAATACTCCTGTTTCTATATTACTCTCACCAAGTAAACATGACTTCGATATTAAAATCAAGAAGAGTCTCACAGGTAATAAGTGTTAATAAACTTGATCTTGGTAATCATTCCACAATATATATCTATATAAAATCATTACATGGTAAGTTTTAAATATATATATAAATATATTTTTTAATTATTCCTCAATAAATTGGGGGGGGGTGGATATTCTTACTAAAACCAAAGATAACATCAAGATAATTTGGTGGGGAAAAGTTGGCTGGCTTGGAGAACATAATCAGATTTAACCTATCATTGGGAGAAAGAGAGAGAGAGGAAAAAAAAGAAAGGGGGAAGGGGAAGAGAGAGAGAGAGAGAGAGAGAGGGAGAAAGAAGAGACAAGATAGTGTTCATAGGGTACAAAGCAGAAAAAATATTAGCCGATAATAATTAGCTGTTCCCAAGGCTGGAAAACAGAATAAAAGGATAAGAACTGACCCAAATATCTATAAATATTTTAATATTTAATAAACATGGCATTTTAAATTGTGGGAGAGGAGGGACGGAATATCAATAAATGTTATTGGAGTAATTTGCTAACATGTTTGAAATGTATTTCAAATAAATTTAAAACTTTAATGTTTTTATGTTAATTTTAAAAATTTAAAAGGCCAGAAAATTACACATGATAGTTGTATAAAGTGTTTTAATTTCCTGTTGTAATTTTCAGTTGTGCACTAGTGACCTCCAACTTGTTCTTGCATTGTTTCAAAGGAATTCAGCATGTCTCCTCACCTAGCAGGAAAACCACAAGTCAAAGCCTACCTCCTTCCGTAAGCCTCCTTTGATTACTCCACTCTGAAATGGTCTCTCATTATCCCTACCATTTATATTGGCAGGAATCATGCTGGTTTTGGCAGCTTGTCTTTTGTTGCCTTGAATTACTATACATGTTTTAGCATCAAAGTTTACTGTTTATGTATTCATGTCTTCTCTCCCCACAGATTATACACACACACACACATATTAATTGACTTTGGTGAGAAAGGGAGAGGGAGAGATAGATAGAAACATCAATGATAAGAGGGAGAGAATCATTGATTGGCTGCCTCCTGCATTGGATCCCACACTGGAGATCAAGCCCGCAACCCGGGCATATGCCCTAACTGGGAATCAAACCGTGACCTCCTGGTTCATAGGCGGATGCCCAACCACTGAGCCATGCCAGCCAGACTGCCTTACATTTCTTTATATTCTACACAGTGCTAGGCAGCGTAGCCTCATGTTTCAGAACCTGGGCTCCAGAGTTGGGTATGAATTCTAACTCTGCCACTTACTAGTGGGGTGACCTTAAAAAGTTACTCAGCCTCTGTGTGTCTTCCTTATCGATAAGATGAAGGCAAAAGTGGCACCATTTCATGGAGCTGTTATAAGGGTAGAGACAAAAGCATGGCAAGGGGTTAGCATAGTGCCTGACATATGGCAAGTACTGTTACTATATACATGTCAGCTATAAGTGCTTAAATGCTTGGTAAATACCTGTTGACTGAATGGCTTTAATGAGGAGGAACATGAAATAGAGAGAGTGCTGCTCTAGAGTGGTCTGAACCCCATGCTGTTCTAAAAAGAGGAGGCAGAACCCACAGACCTCCTGCCACAGGCTCCACAGGACAGGTCAAATATTATCATGGCACCGAGGGGTCTGGGTGAGGAGGGCAAGGAGGGACACACTGAGGTTTTATAACACAAATGAGTTGTTGGAATATCAATTCATTCAACAAGTCCTCACTGAGCATCGGTTGTGTGCCAGGAAATAAGATATTTCTCTTCTTGGAGTTAATTAAGAGTAAAATACCTGGAGCTCCATATCTACTCTACCCAGGAAGCTGTTATGGTTCCAGCTTCAACAGCTTCTGGTGTGAAACCTTGTGATTGTCTATTAATAGGTTTCACGCTCATCCTGGTCCTTTTTTTTTCTTTAACTATTCTGTACTGAGCAGAGTTAGGTGCGTTTTCTAAAATACCTAAGCACTGAATTTCCTTCCTGGACATCTTGAGGGGCTCCCCACTGCCATGGTGGTCTATCCCTCCTAAGTCCCCCCACAAGTATCTCACACCTTGGGACACATCTCCCCTGGATCTAGCAAATTTCTTCTCCTCCTTTAAGAACCAACTCAGGTATCAGCTACTGTGGGAGGTCTGTATCATAGCACACCCAGAAATACAGAAACGGTCTGTATCCAAATATTGTGAATGTAGGGTAGGGGTTGGTTACACAGTGGATGGAAAAACTGAGCCACCAACCAGGGCACAGTGAGGTAAACCAGAGATCATGACCAGCAAGCAGCTGCTGCCACTCCTGGGCGGGAGGGGCAATTGGAGGAGGTTCCCGGAGCCCCAGGGGTGTGACCACCCGGCTGAAGCTGGACCCCAAGGGCCTGCCAAGTCAGAGACGGAGTCATGGTGGATGCTTATGAAGATTTTGAAGATGCAATTCAAGACAGAGAAAAAATGAAAGAGATACCCTGACCTTTTCTTCTTCCCTTTCCTCCAGTTGGTCACCTTTGCCTCTCATTGGCAGAACTAGCAGAAGTCAGCTGACAATGAGCCTGCTAGGGTTCCCTGCATTCTCACCCCCACAACAGAGCAGGGCAGAGGGACAGTGAGGGATGGAGGTGCCATCCTTCCTGACTCCCTGAGGCAGGCTGGCACTTTCTCTTCTCTGCTCCCTCAACCCTGTTCCAATCTCTTTCATAGCCCTGACCCTCTGGGCTATGGTGTCTCTGTTTACAAGTCTGTTTTCCTGAACAGACTGTGAGAAGACAATGAGTTTATTCATCCTGGTACTCTCAGCTCCTGGCATAATTCAAGGTGTGTAACAGGCATTTAATCTTTGTTGGATACAGATTGAGAGGAAACTCCTGAGGTCACCCTAGCTAGTCCTTCATTTCCATCTCCTTGTTTGATTTACCTACCTTGAATATCTGAACTCTCAGCACTTACAGATAAACAAGAAATGAGGTCCAACTCTCAGGGACTGTAATCCATAGCCTAACACATATTTTAAAACTTCCAACAACAGATCACAATAATTATTTACACTCAAGCACCATCAACTTATTAACCTTCTACCTTCCCATAGCCACATGAAAATTATCCATGGAAATCCTCCCAAATCTCAAGATACTTTCCCCCTACCACCCACAATGTTTCTAAGCTACCTCTCCCTCCTGTTATGTTCATCAGTGCGCTCAGGGTAAACAAACTAATTTTAAAATTAGCTTAAGCAAAACATAATTAGGAAGATAAATTACCTGCCCCTCAAATTGCATAATGAATACCCAAGGAGAAATTATTTTTATTCGCCACCATTTTTATTTGTGTAATGTTTTCCATCATTGCAGAGGACTTAACTTCTGACCTTGATTGTCTGTATAATAATTACCATAGGAGCAAAATGAGCCATTTTTGTTTTTCTTATCTTGAATTTATAATACCAGCCTACTGGTATAAGGAAGGGGGAATACAGGAAAAGACCTCTGTAATTATAATCAGACAATCACTGTTCAAATCTTGGTTCTGATTTCTTGCTACAATCATAAGCAAGTTAGGTAATCTCTGAGAAATCAGTTTCTTCACATGTAAAATGAGGATAACTAACAATAACAACCACCTCAGTGACAATGAGAGCCAACACAAGCTTACTATCTGGTTCTAAGCACTTCATATGAATTAAATCCTTTAATCTTCACCTGCTATTATTTTTATTTTATACATAAGGAAACAGGCACAGAGAAATGAAGTAACACAAAGGGTTGTAAAAACTGAGTGTGACTTTATACATTGAAATTATTCCATAACTAGAGGCCTGGTGCATGAAATTCATGCACTCACGAGGGATCTCTCAGCCTGCCTGCGCCCTCTCACAGTCCAGGAGCCCTCAGGGGATGTCCAACTGACGGCTTAGGACATCCTTAGCACTGCTGCAGAGAGGGCCCAGATTACCAGGGGGAAGCTCCTGCATTGAGCATCTGCCCCCTGGTGATCAGTGTGCATCATAGCAACTGGTTGTTTCACCATCTGGTCAATTTGCATATTAGCCTTTTATTATATAGGATTGTCTGAAACATAATAGGAAAAAATTAATATTTTTTCATTTAAAAGTCCTTCTCCCCCCTTCTAAATTAACTAATCTTTATAGAATTTTTTTTTAATTGAAGCTCCTTGGTCAAGAGGCCTGGACCCTTCACTGCTAGCTCTGTACTCACTGTGCTCTGTGCCTCAGTTTTCCCTTGTGTAAGAATGAAACATTAGATCATATCAGCTACTGCCAATCTGTGGCCTAAGCCAGCAGTTATATTTTGTTACATTGCATAATGTTTACTTTAAAAAAAACTACAGTTGCCAATGTTTCTAAATCAGAAATCAGATCTCTCTCTCTCTCTCTCTCTCTCTCTCTCTCTCTTACACACACACACACACACACAAACACAAACATATAACATATCCATAGATTTTAGGCTTCTCTTGAAAAATGGGTCTATCTGGCCACATGAGCTCCTATCCCCCCACAAGTAACCATTCACCTCAAGAATGTGGCCACATCCTTTTACAAGGGGCAAATATTTGTTGCCATAGTCCCAATTTCTCACAGTTTTATGTAGACATATGCACCTATAACCTCTTGACTCAATAATTATTAAGGTTTCTCCTGTCTACTACTAAAAACACTTGAAAGCTTTTCCCAGAGGAATTATCCACCACAGATCTTCACTGAATGTTGTCACATAGGGTGACAATTCATCCCAGTTTAACTGGGACTTTCTCCCTTTTAGACTGAAAGTCCCATATCCCAGGAAATTCCTTGGCCCCTAGCAAACCAGGTTGGTCACCCTATGTGTCACATCACCAAATCACCCCCCACAGCAGCCCCTCCCATCTGGGAAAGGAGGATTCCATGTTGTATCTCCATGCCCCTCAATCTCTTTGGGCAACTCTTTGGTGCTAGGAGAGCATACCTAGCATGTCCCCACTGCGTGTTTGGAGGGGAGGGGGAATGTGTGCATTGCTGGGGTAGGCCAAGTGAGAGGGCCAAGACTTGGTCATATGGCTGCTTCTTCTAATGGGGCTCTATAATGTTAGGCAGGCCACTCACTTATCCCTGGGCCTCTCTGCTCTGTCATTCACTCAACAAATGTTTGTTAAATGGCATTATTCTAGGCACTGAGAATACAGCAGTGAATAAGCAAAAATGAGGTCCTTGCCCTTAACAGAGCTCACATCTAGAAGAGAAAAAAGACAGTAAACCAAGTAACTATCTGATAGAACTTCAGGTGATAAAATTTTATAAAGAAACCATTGGCTCCAAAAATAAAACATGCACAGGCCACAGGGGCCATCAGCAGTTTTGGTGGGTGCCAGAAGGAGCAGAAATGAGTCACAACTCTACATGACCACCCATTTTGGACAATATGAAATTCTTAAATTGGGGGTCTTTTGATTCGAGAGATATATGTAACAATTTAATTTTTCAATTACAAAATCTTTATGTCTCAGTGAAAAACATCTTTACGGCTATAATCATTATCAATATCAATTCTGGTTTTTATGCACAAGGGTTGAGAAAGAAAGAGGCCAAGCTTATTAGCAAATCTGACATGTTTATTAAACAAAGTGCAGCTGGAGTAAGGCGATAAAGCCAGAAGCAAAAAAATGAATGAAGGAAGAAAGGAAGGAAGGAATGAGTGAGTGAATAGACTATCCAATACCTGCTCCCATCACCCCCCAAAGAGCTGTATATTGCTTCAATAAAGGAAATAGCCACTTTATAACTAATTAAATAAGAGACACAACTATAGTATGTCATTCACTGCATAAATAGGTGCTGAGTATCTACTACTTTATGTGCCAACACTACTATTATAAATAAGGAAAGAAGGTGATACTTGAAAAGTTCAACATTTTTTTTTTTGTATTTAAAATAGCCCTTATTTTACTCTTCTAACTACAAAAGAATAAGTTTTCATAATTTTGAAGCTTAAAAAATAATAAAAGTCATCCTTTATGCTAGGGTTTCTCAATTTCAGCACTATAGACATTTTGGGGTGGGTAATTCTTTGTTGTAGGGCTGTCCAATGCATTGTAGGATGGTTAGCAGCATCCCTGGCCTCTACCTAGTAGATGCCACCAGCATTCCCACCCATCCCCAGCCCATTAACAACAACAATACCTCCAGGCTTAGCAAATGGAAGGGTTGGGGGACAGGACATGTGAGGGGGCATGGGTCACCTCAGATTGAAAAGTGCTGCTTTAAGCAATCCACTTTGCTTACACAATAGGAGGCTCAGAAGTAGAGCCCTATGGAGAAGCCCCTTTTTTCCCTCCAAGAAAATAAGCAGGAGATGTCCTCCTGGAAGAGCCTGTGCATTCTCCTTCTCCTCCTCGACGCCAGCACACCAGCCTTCCAGAGGAAGGCAGTGCTTCCAGGTCTGGACTGAGAGGACAGGCAGGGTGGGCATGGACAGGCCTGGGCCCCGCTAAGGGGATCAGCGAGCTTCTGGGGCTTAGACTGTGTGCGTCACAGCCGCTGATCCTGCCGTGCCCCAGGCCTGCACTCCTCCAAATGAGCTTTGCTAACAAGCCTGGGAGAAAGGCTTCCCCTGTGCGAGGCTTACACACCTGCATGTAGGTCCAGCAGTCTGTGGCTGCTCTAAACCAGGCAGATTAAAATGGTGCCCGTCCAGCTTGAGTACTGTACTGAGTGCATCCCCAAAGCTGGAGCAGGGCACGCCTGCCTGCCTACATCCTGCTCTAAGGACTTTACAAAGAGTCCATTGTACACAACCTAATCTAAGACAGAACCAACACACCCTTGTGGCGATTCACCCCACCAGCATCCAGCATTGGCCGGTTCTTCAGAGCAAATGCTGGTTATATAGATGTAAACATCTTCAGTTCATATAAAATGCCAACTGTGAGCCCAAGTCAGGCACAGCATTTGTAGGTGCCTGTCACCTGGGTCCTGGCTGCTTGGGAGAAAAGGGAAATTATTCTTGTGTGTTGCCCGCTAGTGACTCAGACTCACTGATTCCCAGCCACAGAAAGGAGAACTGGAGGAAGAGGGAGAGGTTGAGAGAATTCAGGTTCGCTTTTCAATCATTCGTTTCCTAAACATTTGTGAAGTCTCTATTACATGCCCAACAGTATACTCTATACCTGGGGAGAACTTAGCTTTAGATGGAGTCATTCAGGGTTCACAAAACTGAAAGCTTCCAGAACCGGATAATAACACAAGCAAGGGGCCCTTGTTTATGGCACTGCTTGTTGGTGTAATAGCCTAGAAGCCAATTTTGTCAGGTCTTCTCAATTCTCAAGAGAAATTAGAAAACAGGATTTTTATGTAAAAATCTTTTAATTTTTGAGTATAGGCTGAAATTTTAAAACAAAAAGCAAACGAATATATCCCTGCATGGACAAAACCAACCCAGTCCCCAAGCCTTCAAACTAGAACTTCTGTGTTAGACACATTGAGGAATAAGGTACCTAGAAGGGATAAGAAAGGTATCTGGCTCTACCCCTACTTGCTGTGTGTCCTTGGGCAAGTTATCTGACTTCTCTGTGCCTTACTTTCTTTGTGTATGATATGAATATGATAAAGCATATTGTAGGCTTAAAAGAGTGAATGTGTATACAGGCCTGATTTATACTTCAATAAATGTGAGCTATTATTCTCATAAGTCACCTGGCCCACTCTCCCAAAAATCTTTTTTATAACCACCTGGATAGTTGAACATTTAATTACTCTGTGCAGTCCCTGAGACAGGAAGCTCAGTGGCTTACTCCAATGTATATTTACTTATTGCTCATGTCCAGTCCAATGTGGTTAACACTTGGGGTGCTCTATTCTACCCTATGCCTTGTGGATCCATGCACCTTCCATCTGGCGGCTCTGCCAGCCCCCAGGACAGGTCTAGATTCCTCTGCTGGACTCTCTGCTTTCAGTTGCAAAGAGAGAGAGATTGAGGGAATATCAAGGGCAACACTTCTGCACGTTCGCATTTGCCAGAGTCCTGTCACAAGGCCCCAATCTACTTGTAAAGGAAGTTTGGTCATGAAGTGTTCCTCTGCATCAGGAAGAGGAAAAAGCATTGGTGACTCCCAGGCAGTCTGCCACGCTCTGCATGCATATAAACACAATTCTGCAGACTTAGAGTGCCTTCCTGTTGGCAACACACACAGAACAGCAGAAAGAGACAAGCTGCAGAGTATGTAGGTTTGGCTTTGAATCTCATTTCAATATTTGCTTGCTAGCTTTGGATCTTGGGCAAGTTCCTTAAACCCTCTGTGCCTCAGTTTCCTCCTTTAAAAAATAAAGTTAGTCGCCCTAACCAGTTTGGTTCAGTGGATAGAGCATCAGCCTACGGACTCAAGGGTCCCAGGTTTGATTTCGGTCAAGGGCACATACCTTGGTTGCAGGCACAACCCCAGTAGAGGGTGTGCAGGAGGCAGCTGATCAATGTTTCTCTCTCATCGATGTTTCTAACTCTCTATCCCTTTCCCTTCCTCTCTGTAAAAATCAATAAAATATATTTTAAAAAATAAAGCTAGTCATTACCTCCCTGAGTTGTAAGGATGGAATAAGACAACACCATACTGCATAATGTCTAGTACATAAACTAGAAGGTGCTCAATTAATGCCAGTGTCTCCTCTTTCACGTGAATGCTTTCCAGGTACTTAAAGACGACTATAATTTCTTCCGTAAGGTTTTCTTCTCCCCGTTTCATAGGCTGCTTTCATTGTTTTATATGATATCATTGCCAACCCCCTCACTCTCCTGATAGCCATTTCAGTTTTTCAAGAAATTAAATAAGATGCCTGTCTTAGTTTAGGTTTTTTCTGAAAACAGACTCTGAGACAGAACTTGGGCACAGGTAATTTGGGGGGGAAGTAATGTTAGAAAACAGAAGTGAAGAAAAGAGGAGGGGGTAGAGTCAATAACCAGCAGGTTATAGCTGTGGACAACTAGGGTTGCGTCCCGTAGGGCGCTCTAAGGAACCATGTAAAGGCACCATAGAACTACCCCATGTCCCATGTCCTGCAGGATGGGAAGGGGGACCCATTTGTCCCTGAACTCCTGTCCTCTAACTCAGAGCTGTTAACTGCCTTGAAATTACAGACTTCCAGAATGCAGAGGCGAGAGACACTGTGATATAAGCTTGTACAGATGCTGGCAAAGTGCATGGCAATGTTCACTACAGCTACCGTGAAATCTGATGGCTGAAGGGTGTGGCTCAGTACATCATAAGCTCTGCTATGGTCTCTAGCAAAAATGTCTGGAAGAATCCACTCCAACTGTTCATACAGTGTTGTGTTTGGGTATAGGAATTATAGTGATAGTTATTTCATCTTTTTAATTTTTATTTTGTTTCCCCAAGGAACATGTGATGGCTAGGAAAAAATACTATGATCCAAGAGAAGTTCTGACCAATGTAGAATGCAAGATATAATGCTATATAATAAAAGCCTGATATGCAAATCGACCGAAAGGCAGACAACCAGTCACTATGACATGAACTGACTACCAGGGGGCAGATGCTCCAAGCAGGAGTAACCCCCTGGTGGTCAGTGCACTCCCACACGGGGAGTGCCACTCAGCCAGAAGCTGGGCTCACAGCTGGCGAATGCAGTGGTGATGGCAGGAGTCTCTCCCGCCTCTGAGGCAGTGCTAAGGATGTCCAACTGACAGCTTAGGCCCACTCAGCCATCAGTCGGACATCTTCTGAGGGCTCCTGGACTGCGAGAGTGCCGCAGGATGGGTTGAGGGACAGCCTCCCATGTGCACAAATTTCGTGCACCAAGCCTCTAGTTAATAAATAATAGCACAAGAACAAACTCTGTGTTTCGCATACTCACAACTATAAATCTACTTTTGCTCCACCCTGTAGTTACTCTCAATCTATATAATGAAGACAAGCTATTTGGCTCCTAACACACCCAACACACAATGGAGGAACAGGTATATAGTAAAATAGATACAGACATTCCATTTAAAAGGGGAGAGGGAGGAAAATGGAAAGTAAAATGGGGTTACCACTCCAAAGTAGCTTTGAAATTCAGCTTAGCAAACTCCTGCCAGTTCCTTGACTAGATTCCGAGATCTGGGAATAATCCACAAGAACTCTTGGTCCTGCCATCTGAGTCAGGACCAAGGTGGCACGAGTCCATTGCTGAGTAGTTTTATCATCCTGTTTCCCACGAGATTTTTGGAGATCCAGTAGCTGCCCTTCATTTTGTACACTTTCTGTCCCTTTCAGTTTAAGTTGCCAGTGCTTTTGCTGAAATAAATTTCTTAAATACGTTGTGGGTCTCCTGTCAATTTCCCGCTATATAAAAGTAACATCCACAGTTCTTTCTGAGACATGAGAGCCTTAACCTAGGGTAAACACGCTGAGATGGTTAAAGGACAACTCAAACTTCCAAAAGGCCTTATTTGATAAGTTCCATGAGGCAAACCCTTCATCGCTGGAGAGGGTTCTTTGTGTGACTGAATGCTAGTCTGATCCTTTGATCTTCTTGAGGTTTTAACAAAACATGTACAATCACCACTTGGCTTTTTCTCTCGGCCAGGGTTTTCTTTATGCCACATGCTTAAAATTTATTTCTTAATTTTGACATCTTTTGCTATCTAGAGAGACAGAGACTTTTCAAAATCATCAAATACTGGTTCCTTTTTTTTTTCATTCCTCACCAGAGAACATTTTTATTGATTTTTAGAGAGGAGAAAGGAGGGAGCGAGGGAGGAAGAGAGAGAGAGAAAAACATTGATGTGAGAGAAACATCAAATATCGATCAGTTGACTCCCAAACCTGCCCAACCAGGGCAGGAATCAAACCTGCAACCTACATATGTGCCCCTGACTGGGAATCGAACCCACCACCTTTCGGTGTACAAGACGACACTCCTGCCAACTGAGCTACACCAGCCAGGGCAAATACTGGTTCCTTTTTAGTAGTTCTCCCCTCAATTTCTCTCTCTTCTCTTGCATTTAATTATATTCACCAATAAAAACCAGGTAGCATCTTCAACATTTTGCTTGGAAATCCTAGCTAGATAACCAAGTTAATCACTTGTTCTGCTTTTCAGATAATTAATTGCAGGGCACAATTTAGCTAAGCTTTCTGTTGCTTCTCTTTCTCCAGTTTCCAATAACATGTTTCTTACTTCCTCTTGAGCCCTCACTGGCAGCATTCTCCAAGTCTGAATTTCTAAACAGTTTGATCAAGGCAACTTAGGCTTTCTCTGTTGTACCCCTCAAAATTTTTCCAGCCTGCAACCAGTTCCAAAGCGACTCCACTGTTTTATATATTAGTTACAGTAGCCCTCTACCTTCAGATACCAAAATATAACCTTATGTTTATTATGAGCTTAACTGATTAGGTCTACTGGAATTTTAAGTCCATGGAAAGGTTTTGTATGCTTGCAAGAAATTTCAAAACTTAGCACCTCCAACATGATCTACTCAGAGATGACACTTTTTTGCTTTTGAGTTTGAGAAAATTATTATATCATCAGGAAGGTAAACAAATATGTATTTTTTAAAGATACTGTATCCTCAGGAGAGTATGAGATTACCTAATAAAAGTAAGCATAGTAATAAAGGAGAAATAAATTGAAAGTACCCTATCACATTTTAAGTATAAATGTAATAGAGTTACAATCATTTTGATGATCCATTTGTGTTTCCACTTTTTAAGGCATTTGTAGCATTTAAAAGATTCCGATATAGGATACTTGTGATTTTAGGAGAATCAATTAATTTGAAAATTAACTTGAAAGTGTCTGGAAGACGTTATAGTCATCATATTCATTCATAAGTTTTCATTTTTTCAGTTGTATAAGGAGTGTTTGAACATTTATATAGGTAACAAGTTTAGCACTAAACAAAATACAAATAGCAGCAGCTGAGCCTCTGCACATACAGAGGCCCCTCGGACTTCAATGGCTTCACTCATATGTAAGCATTCAAGACAGACTCCTGGAGGAGACGCAGCAAAATCAGGGAGATGGGAGCCAGGCCCCCTGCAGCTGCTCTTGGAAGGCTCTGCAATGCTGCTGTCCCGACTCCCTCTAGTGGTTCATGCCGCAAAGCCTGCCCCTCCTGAGCGCCAGGAGGAAAATGCTTATTTGCTAGGGCATCTCTCTCTCCAAGAAGTCTCCCTTGATTAGCCAGACCAAAAAAAAAGAAAAAAGGAAAGAAAGAAAAGAAACGGTCCGGAAATTATTCTACCCACGTTCTTATGAGATATTCATCTCGTCTTTGCACAAACACGTCCTGCGTCACCAGGCACGCAATCTGCTTTTGAGTATCTCTAATCGTTCTAAATGCTTCCTGCTTTGCAGCTGATCCTCTTTCCCTGTAAAGTGGATTCTCTGGCTCTGAGTATGCCCTCTGGAGCTGCACAGTACAACTGTAATCTCTCTTCCACCTGACAGCACTTCAAATATTTGAAAATAGCTTGTCATTCCCCTGGGCACCTCCCACTCCTCCAGGCGTATCTTCTCCGAGTCAACGCACACAGTTCCTTCCACTGCTCCCCATGCCACCGCTTCCAGCTTCCTTCCCAGTTCCTCTCCTCTGGAGGCATTTCTAGTTTGTCAGCATCCCCTGAAAACACAGTGATGGCAAGAATCACATCCACTCCCTGAGATGTGGCCCACCCGTCCCTCAGCCTGATGGGAAACTCCAGTGGCTCTAGGCTCTTTGGATAAGCTTTGTCAAATGATGGACAGAAGGCTGAGATTTCTCTGGACTGGGTTTTTCCACATGAGGCAACTTCACACTCGCCTTCTTTGCAGCCAAAACAGTTCCCTTGAGCAGAACTCACCAGTTTTCCAAATATATTCAAACAGTCACAGGCAGGTGACTATGTCTGGATGAACTTTGCCTGCCCCTAATCTGAGAACTTGAAAAACCTTAAGAATGACCTAATCTGTGGAGATTAAAGCTTGGTAATTTAAGAATCGGTTCTACTCCTCAGGTTGTGACAATCTAATTAGCCTAAACTCCTTCTGCTGTATATTAAACTCATTTTCTCTCATATTGCCCTCTGTGGACATGGAGGGAAAAAAGGCTTGGTGTCAATAACATAATATCCCTTTATAGTTTAAAGACTGATATTCAGTCTTCTCAGGCTTCTCTTCTCTGAACTAATGCAGACTTTTCCCTGAAGGGCTATTTTTCAAAAACCTTTCATCATTTACTTTATCTCCCCTGGCTCTTTTCCAATTTTTCTTTAACATCCTCCATTTATGGGCCCCAGGACCAAACAGTATGTTTTAATGATTGATATTGCCTATAGATTAAAAATTATACCTGAGAAAATATTTCCATTATGACATAGCTCATTGCTACAAAGATTTATATGCCTAAGGAATCTGTAGCTGGCATATAACAGGTTTGGTTTCAAAACTTTCTTTGTAGATCAGTTAGTTGATATTTGTGCACATTTTTTCCCACAGAAACAGTGCTATATCTAGTACTTGGGCTCCTAGCCCATCCAACAACAGCCAATTTAAGTCAGAGCAATAATGATTATCAGGTTGATTAGAAAATCAGAATTCTCTGATCTTAAGAACAAAAGATGAGTTCCGAATTTTCAGCATGAATTAGAAATATCCAGCTGAGAAGAAACATAACAGCTGAGAGCCGGTGATACTCTAGGACCCCAGCAGAAGCAAATGCAGCCACAGTGAAGGAAGTCTAACAACCCAAGGCACAGTTCTCCTGGGGAAAAGTCCCTGATGAGAATAAGCTCGTAACAAAAATTACAAACCAGAGGAAGAAGCCATGCTGAGGGTCAGATCATGAAATTCACAGGAGAAGTAATGCCCCAAGAAGTAAAAGAAGTAGGTCACTCTATAGATGACATTTTATAGTATGTCTTAAATGACTTACAAGATGAAATAAAGGATAGGAAATATAATGAAAAAATAGGAAAGCATATAAAAAGAAAAGGCAGATTTGGAAGAAGACCAAATAGTTCTTTTATAAAATAAAACTTATAGCCATTGAAAATCGTAACTAAATATATTTATTAATGGGAACCAAGGAAATGACTCAGAATGTAACACAGAGATAAAAATGGAAAACAAAAAAGGAATGAGGGTTTAAGAATCACAAAGGATGGAATCATCAATAACAGAATATACAACAGGAGTTGTTGAGGGGGTGAATAGGAAATGGGAAAGACAGAGGTTCCTACATTGACGAGTACACTGTATCAGTATCTATTGCTGAGTAGTAAACCACTCCAAAAGTTAGTGGATTAAAATAACTACCGTTTATTCAAATCATGGGTCTGTGGGTACAGACTTGGGCTTGGCTCAGCAGAGAGGTCCTCAGGCATCTGTGGTCAGTGGGCAGTGACCCCACTCACATGAGCCCACAGAGGAACACAGGGGATGAGGGGTCTTGGCCCATGGGGGCTCCCTGCAGAGAGTGCTCACTGTCTCACTTGGCGCTGTCAGGCCAGACACAAGTGAGCCTCGCAGGGACCAGATGCCCCCGTGTTCTGACGGAATGTTTTCAAATGTGCTCTCGTGTAGCATGTTCTGCCCTTTTACACAGATTGTGACAGATGTTGACTTAGTGGGAATGACCTGGTTCCAAGATGGGAAGTTGGACTAATTTTCATTAATGACCTGACGTTTCTTTGCCTCTGTTGCAAGTTTGGGGTAACTAATCATTATTTTTACCTATGACCACTTCACCCTTCCAGTTCAGCTCAGAGTATCTAAAGAAAAAACAAATCACTTTGGCCAGTGTTAAAATCTGCTCAGCTAGGGCTGCAGTACCAAGACTTTTTGGGGGGCAGAGAGGGGAGGTTATGGTTAATGTTTAAACAGTTCAATAAGAATTACATTTTTACAGACTTGTAGACTGGTAGATGGGCAAAGTAGGAAAGATAGAGCTGGATTGTGGAAAGTAAAAGCAGCTAGAAAAACTGAAAATATGGATCAATTTTTTAAAAAATAGATTTTCCTATTTTGGACTTCCTAAAACCATGAATCTCTATTCCTCTCAGCCATGTGGAAGCTGAAAAGTAATTTGTTTTTCTGAATAAACTCCAGTCTACAGTCTTTCATCAACAAACTCAGAGGAAAGAAGGAAATCTCCTAACTAATCACAATAGACTTTAGAGTGAGAGCAGCTCATTTACCCCTGGTCTGGAAGCATCTTGGTCTGGAAAGTGCTCTCAGGCAGACCATCCTCACACAGTTGTTCTATTCAAAATATACAAGCTATTGAGGGTTGGGGTGGGGGGAGACAAAACAAAACAAAAACCTGAGGGGCTAGAGGGGGTGGTGAATGTCACCTGTCTTAGGAAACTCCTAACTTAATCCATTTAGGATCCAAAGGCAGGGCCAGAGGGTGAAGGGCTAGAGAAGGGTGGGGACAGGAAATCCGGCGTGCGTCCGGATGAGAGGAGCTGGGCAGATGGCACCTCCAGCCTCCAACTCTCCAAGGACAGTACCTATTTCAGACATTCTGACTCCCACCCTTACACGGGTGAAGCAGGGGATTTCCCAGGGGTGAGGACGACGGAGCCCCTAGCGCTAGGACGCTTGCATGCACGACTCCGGAGACCAGGTTCTGTGACGCAGGTCTAATTTTATTGCGGAAATACAGTGGTATTTATAGCAGAGGTGGCCAATCATAGAACATCTTCTTAGGGAGCCAATGAGCGTAAAGGTTGGGGTACTGTGTACGTGGCTCTGGGAGGGGCTCAGGTGGGCGTTGCCATCTTCCTGGTTTGCCAGAAAGATCTGAACTGCTGGAGTGAGCTCACAGCATTGCATCAGCCACTGCACCGAGATAAACCTCTTGTGCTCTACCTACACACGTGCCCTTGGACTAGTCAGACCAGATGATCAGATACACCGGTTTAAAAATGTGGTGACTACCAACAGAGGCAGCCTGAGATGCCAGGGAAATGGAATGAGTCTTTCTGCTCCCTGGGCAACTCCTTTTTTTAACTGTTCTTATTTCTAATGACTTGTGGGTGGCAGCATGTCTGTGCCTTTGCTCTGGTTTGTCTGCAGGTGAGGTGTCCCCCTTCTCCATCTCAGGCTTTGAACCCAATGGCAGTGCTTTTCCTGTTCAGAGAATGCTCTTTCCCAGCTCCACGATGCTCCTGCTCTGGACATTCAATCCGGCTGCACCCTGTACAGCTGCACTGCTGGTTCTCCCCTTCCTCCCAGGGCAGGCTCTGCTGGGATATCTACACAAGCCAGTGACGAGTTAGAAATGCACTATTTTAATGCAAAAAAAGCCTGGAAAAGACTTTCAAATATGGTGGAGAAAAGACTTTTCTTTCTCCTTCCCCCTCTCAGCAACAGGTAAGATGAGAAATAGAAACACACAAGCAGCACTGACGAAACATGCTTCTGTTTTTAACGCACAATATATGAAGACTGAAAGTAAACAGAAGATTTTGGCCTTTGAAGAGTGGAGGAAGGTAGGATGTAAGAACCTCCAAAGAATGATATCACCAAGAAGCAAATTGCACTTCATAACCTCTGAAAAGATGAGGCTGAGGTACTACTTGGGGTGAGGCAACTGATGAAAACAGGGAAATTTGTTCCAAATCTATTTACTGAGCACTTGAGCTTCATCCACAACCCAAACAAAGTGATAAAAATCCTTTCCTATATATATTTTTGGGGAAACAATGATACCCCCTCCCAACGAAACTTAGTATGGTAGAGATTAGATCCACAGTAAAAACACTGAGTAATGCAAATGTCCTCCTCAACTTAGCTGCAAAAAATGCCAGTAGCTAGCCTTATACCTTTAAGAAGCAGATTGAGACAGTCTTCTCTCCAGACATTAATGGTCCCAGTGAGAAGTCCAATAGATATTGACATGTGAGTTTCCCCAATGAAAAAGCCAGCTGACTGCCATATTCACTGCAGTGGAGCCAGAGGGTGACAAGCCCCTCCCAAGCTCACAGATTTTCCATTTAGCTAGTTAGTGACTAACTCTTAAATAAGAACAGAGAGCCAAGAATCAATAGACATTTAGAAAGTGTCCTGCATGAAAGGCAGAAACAAAAACCAAACAAACAAAAACAAACAGAAAAGGCCACTTAGAAAAAGTACAGACAATGTAGGGAATAAATAAACATTTCAAAAACCAAAAAGAAAAGAAAGATAGAAAAAGCTAGAAACAGCATCCTTAGAAAGATAAGAAGAGAAAGCGCACTCCTGAAATAAAGACAGGATACTATGGAACACAAATAATTAGAAAATAAGAATGAGCTCTTAGAAATTAAGCATCAGAGAACTGAAATTTTAAAAATTGGATGATAAAGTTGAGGAAGTTTCCCAGAAAGTAGGCAAAGACAAAAATATGAGCAATAGAAGAGAAAAGATAAGAAAATTAGAAACTTGATTCTGGAGGTACAATATCCAACTATTAGGAATTCCACAAAGAGAAATTTAGATAGAAGATTTTAAATAAAGAAATCAAATTTCCTCTAACTGAAAATCTTGAGTCCTTCAATTAAAAGAGTCTCCAAGTACTTAGCCCAATGAATGAAAACCATACCAAGTCATACTATTTCAATTGCTACTGCCCAAAACAAACAAACAAAAAAACAAAACAAAATAAAACACTATGGGAAAGATCCTGGGAGCAAATATCAAGACAAGATTACTGCAGTGGAGATTATGTGCAAGAGATTTGCTGGGGGTAATGCCTTGAGAAATAAAGGGACAGAGAGCAAGAGTAGGTAGGGAGAAGCTTCAGACCACATTGCAGGTCTGAAACCTGTGAAAGGAGAAAGGACAGAAAGACTCGAGTAGAAAAGGTTTCACACAACTCTGCAACGCCTCAGCCAGGCCAAAAGGGAGTCTCTGAGCCATAAGTTGTTTGCTAGAGGAGCCTCACATCAGGTAGGCATAACCAGGCCATAACACTCTCACTTTACTCCATTATTGGCTGGAAGTTGCCTAAGGGAAGTATGGCCTCTGTGTCCACATAGTGGACCCAGAGGTGTGGCAGCTGGGCTGTCAGTCAGCTATGCTTTCTATGGCATATTGTCTTAATGAGACATCTAAGCAGTGCACTTCCATGATTCACAAATCCATTTCTTGCCATGCACAGATCCAGTTCTCCATGGTTCCCAAGAAGAAATAAGAGGGAAGTTAGTGAGAAGAAATAACCTCTGGTGATGTCATATGTCTTCAGGTCACAGCTGGTACTCATCTTTTCCCACCCACATTATTCAGCCTAACCCCTGCCTCCTGCTTCCCCCACCCCACCACCACCACCACCACTAGCTGTTAATCCTGCAGCTCTTGGCAGCTCACCTCCCAAACTTTCGTTTTAGAGGGGTCTTGGTAATCACACTCTTTTCAGGTAGGACTTTTTGCCCAAGTCCATCCAAAGACTGAACAGGTGCAGAAAGAGATGCCCATGAAGATCACCTGGGACCCACACACATTCCCCGTGCCCCCATTATGTGAAGGCAGCCCAACTTCCTCCTGTTCACTAAGCTCAAACATCTCTGCCAAGGCGATGACTCATCTTTTCACCTGCTGGTCTTTGGCGAGACAGTATCCAAAATGCCCTAGTGCAGCGGTTCTCAACCTGTGGGTCATGACCCCTGTGGGGGTTGAACGACCCTTTCACAGGGGTCGCCTAAATACATCCTGCATATCAGCTATTTACATTATGATTCATAACAGTAGCAACATTACAGTTATGAAGTAGCAATGAAAATAATTTTATGGTTGGAGATTACCACAACATGAGGAACTGTATTAAAGGGTCGTGGCATTAGAAAGGTTGAGAACCACTGCCCTAATGGCATCACAGTTCAATGGGACACTTTTGGTGTCTTCAGTCAAGAGTGCACCTATGTGGGTAGCAGGACCTATAATCCACCAGAGCCCAGAGTAACAGAGGTAAGAAACTCAACCTCTCTGGGTCATTGGGAGTGATAAAAAGTGGGTCAACTCCTGCTTCCACCCCTTGGTTCCCAAACCTATTTATTCTTCCCATTGAAGACACAACACCATATAAAGCAGCAATGGCCAACCTTTCGGACCTCACGGACCACCAGTGGTCCCCGTACCATCAGTTGGCAAGAGCTGATATAAAGGACCCAATTGAATGTGTATAGTACTTCCTGAAGGATGGCGGCCCAACCTTTCAGAGTACTGTCCTCAAGCCAGAGCTGTAGCTGGGCCTTAGTAACCATTTCAGAGCTTCCCAGGCTGGCTCCTTCTATATGCTGCGGATGTGACATGCCCAGTACATCCCAAGGTCATGGACCTACTCTCACGCCTTTTTTGGTCTGAAGTGGATTCCCTGGCTGATATTATGTTGGGTGTGATTCCATGACTATAGATCAGGCATTCCTGAAGCCCACAGACAGGGGTGCTTGCTGAAGCTCTGCATAAGAAAGGCAAACCTACAGCCAGCACAGGTTATCTAACCCTGTGAGGATGCACTGCTGAGCCTTCCAGGACAGAGGGGACACATTAATTGACTTATCACTAAATTCCTAAGTTGGAGGTGAAGTTTTATCTTCCAACTCAGCAAGTCCCAGAATTCCTGGGCTCTCTCTATTCCATCTATATTTTCCTTGAAGACCGGCTGCCGCTTACATTTTTTCTTATGTCTATATACTATTATTGATGCCAATTTCTAATACCAATTATATACTAATTTCTGATACCAATGTAGCACTGTAGCATTGCCACTAAGTGCTACAATGATAATCATCCAAAAAATCAGTGGCTTAAAATAACAGTAATTTATTATCATTGATCTGTGAGTCAGCTGCGGGTTGGCAGATCCCAGCTGGGCTCAGCTGGGCAGCTCTGCTGATTTAGGTTGAACTTGGCTAGGACTGATTAGCTTTTGTTCCATGTATTACTCATCCTCCTCCTAGAACCAGTGAGCTAGTTATCAGCATGTTCTGCTGCTTCTAATGACATAGCATGAGACAGCAAGTTCAACTACGCAAGTGCCTTTTAACCCTGTGTTTGCAACCTATCTGCTAATATCCCTTTAGCCAAAATAAGTCACATGGCCAAGCCTAGAACTGAAGGGCAGAGGAATACAGACTACCCACGAAAATGGGAGGGGGGCACGAGGGAGAAGAGTAAATTTTTTGAGCAATAATATATGTACCACACATGCTATTGCATTTTCAATCACCTCCGAAGCGGAAAAGTCATTAAGCACAAAGAATTGGAAACTAGTATTGTAGGACTTCTCGAAGCGATGCCAGAATCTAGAAGACTATAAAAATGCCTTACGAATTCTGAGCGACATAATTTTAAACCTGGAAACCTGGAACTCCATATTCATCTAAACAGTCAGTCAATTATAAGGCTAGAATAAAGACATTTGAGACATGCAGAGTCTCAGGTAGCTTACCTGCCATACATACCTTTTCTCAGGAAGCTACTGGAGGATAAGATCCACCAAAAAAAGGGGGGGGGGACTAAACCAAGAAAGAGGAAGATGGGAAACTCAGGAAATAGGAAAGAAACAGAGAACTGGAATGAAGCAAATTTCTAGCATGGCAGGACATGGACGTTCCACAATGTTGCATGAAGAGCAAGACCAATCTGGAGCAGAGGAACGGAGGGCTCGGTGGCTCTCTGCATGGAGGGGGATTTAACTGTACGGGAAACAGATAAAATGCTATTGTACAGACTAGGGAACCTCAAGCACGGTACAATGAAAAACTAAGCAAATGAATAAAAGCTTCACAATAATTAACTCTGAGGGAAAATTTTAAAAGTATATATGAAAAGAAATATAATCATAGTTTATTATAGTTCAGTTGTAAACAAGTCTTCATATTATGACAGTCATAAAAATTATACTGGGAGACTGGGAAGAAGAACATGAAATCCTTATCTACCATAATAAAGCCACTAGATGAACATTGATAAATCTGGAGAAAGCAATATAATACATATTACTTAGCAATATGGAAGAACTGGATTGACTGCAAAATATAAAGATGGGAAATGGGACTTCTATTTCACAAGGTTTTTATCTATATTTGAGTCTTTTAAAAAACTTGTGCACATATTATTCTGATCAGTGCAAAGGTCTAAGGTAAGTTAACACAACAATCTTGTATAGTACTTCGCTGAGAGCAAATTTCATCCTACTGAATAAACTTTTCACTTACTGAGTAAACGTTTGTGCCTAATCTTGGGTATTAAAATAATGAGTAATATCTCACAGTGTTTAGTAATTACAAAGAAAGTTTGCATATATTTAGTCTTGTGATTTAATGCTAACCATTCTGTGAGGTTGAGATACAGAGGCAAATTTACCATGATGCTAATGAATCAGGCTTCAGGACCCCTCAATGAATGGACCATTTCCTAACTTTAGGAAGGAGCCCTAGAAATATGTTCACATGTCATACGTTTTTATAAATTATACAAAAAAACATGCTTTGTTAAGTTGACTGGTTCTTTTCACTCCAACTTCCAATGCATCATACTTCACCTAATATGGCCACGAGCATTATTTCTAAACAACTACATTTTGTCCCCACCCATTTGTATTCACAATTTTGTATTCTTTTGTTTAAAAAGAGCTCTCCTATGCCCTAGCCGGTTTGGCTCAGTGGATAGAGCATCAGCCTGTGGACTCCAGGGTCCCAGGTTTGATTCTGGTCAAGAGCATGTACCTTGGTTGCGGGCACATCCCCAGTGGGGAGTGTGCAGGAGGCAGCTGATCGATGTTTCTCTCTCTTAGACATTTCTGGCTCTCTATCCCTCTTCCTTCTTCTCTGTAAAAAATCAATAAAATATATATTTTAAAAATCCAATCTAATAAAAGAGTAATATGCAAATTGACCCTCACTCCATTACACCCACAAGCCACACCTACCAGCCAATCAGGAACAAATATGCAAATTAACTCAACTAAGATGGCGGCAGCCATGGAGTTGGAGTGGCACCGGGCAATGGAGGAAGCCAGGGCCCTGCGGGCCCTGAGCTCTACTCAAGGCTACAAAGTTTCAATTTTAGAAGATAAACAAACCCCAGATACCTGCCGAGCTGGGACCTTGGGTTGCCAGGGGCAACCCAGGCTTCGAGTAGGGGAACCAAGGCAACAAAATTTCAATTATAGAAGTTAAATAAATCCCAGATACCTGCTTCCTGCCAGGCACCTCAGTAGGAACCCGAACCTTGAAGGGCCTGTGGGCAGCCTGAAACAGCCGTCAGCCCCTCACTCAGGCTGGCCAGGCATGCCAACAGGTGGATATCCCCTGAGGGGTCCCAGATTGCGAGAGGGCACAGGCCAGGTTGGGGGACCCTCTCCCCCCTGAGTGCACAAATTTTTGTGCACTGGGCCTCTAGTAAATAAATAAAAATAAAAAGAGCTCTCCCAAACAGTATAAACTTCAGGCTCCATAAACCTGAATTCATCCCTGGTTAAGTATTATCTCTCCCATTTTACTAATTGACAAATGAGGTTAACTGGCTTTGCTCAAGTTTACACATTTATATTTAAACTCAGATTTTGAATGTCCAAATCCATTTTCCTTCTGCTACTCCATAATACATCTCTAGATGGTGGAAGAAAAGTTAAAAGGCATTAGCTCCTTCCCTGGGAAAATTAGTGGTGAAACAGGGGTGGAAAGGTGACAAATTTGAGCCACAGGGTTCATGTGGTGTTGTTCTGGGTAACGGGTGATGGTGAAAGATACAAAAGGAAAGGTCACTGAAATAAATCATGACAACACAAAACTGTATCTTCGGCTGGCTCTGCCTAGGTGTCGGGAGCCCACGCTAAAGTGCATCCTATGAGGCACTATCCACTTGAAGCAGGAAGAGAAGGTCTCCAGAGGTCTGTCATTTCAACCTGGCTTCTCTCTGGGAAAAGCATGAGGCTGGCTAAAGTCAGAGGTCAGGCAATCAGAGACTCATGAGTTAGAAAATATATTTCGCGGATTCACCCAACTCCTCAGTGAGAGGAGGCAGGGTATAGTGAGAGGCTGTATGCGTACTGGTTAAGAGCATGGCTGAACTTGGCTTCTCTCTGTGTGGAGGCTGTATAACTTTAGCTCTCCCCCTGCCACACTCCAGTTTGCCAATATGTCCTTTCAAATACAGTGCCCAAAATATGCCCAGATGTCCATATGGACACTGATCAGCATACAGTACAGTTCACATTTTTTCAGTGCTCCAGACTGAAAAAACAACTGCATTTCAGTGTGAAAACAGAGTGAGATGGGAGGAGATTTGGAAAAACATAATTAAGGCCATCACATAATTTTATTAGAAAAACATACTAAAAACATTCTATTTCAAACATTTTTTTTTCAGTTGCCCTGAACTAAGATGGAAAACAGTAAGCAGCCTTGACCGATCAAAATGCAAGAGTCAACCAGTGTACGAGTAGGTCGGTCATGTTGTGCCAATTCATTTACTGGGAAATACTACAGACAGTAATGCTGGAGCCCAGGTGAAGGTCACAGACTATATCTCACAGTCCAAGAAAAATGAATGGTATCTCTGCAGAAGGAGAAGAACAGAGCTAAACAAAACTCTGACAAGATATCAGCATGAATTTACACTGAACAATGAGAAACAGGAGGGCACTGCTCCCTCTGATGGGCTCAGCTAGATCCTTCCTCATCTCTGGCCTTGACACCCTCTGGTTAAAGAGAACTCAAGCCAATAAGCCCACAGGAGGGAAAGAAATCCATTTCCAGGGTGGGCAATGTGATTACTGACTCAAGCTGTGATGGTAATCGTAAGGAAAAACATTTTTCTGGTACACTGGCCATCTTGGCTACCTGTAAAGTGTGCCTAGAATTCGAGATTCCTTTGGAGCCTTGGTAAAGATCCTTAAGAGGTGGGTGGTAGGTGCCTAGGGATTTGTTATTCTACTCTTTCTATTCTATGTATGTTTAAAATTTTCCATAATAAAGTGTTTTGAAAAATATTTAAGTAATGATAACTTTGTAAAAGAATGCTGACTGTCTTGAATCTGTCCTCCTTTTCCCCATACTGAACATATTAGTAGGTGCCTTCACTAATAAATTGGTTGGGAAAATGTTGGTATTTTTTTATGTGGTAGGTCATATGATAAGTTATATAATAATTGAACAGGGAAATAAACTATTCAGTCTTGACACTGAAAACTGTTCAAAGTTATGTTGGTGAATGAAGGCCATTAGGTTAATGTCGGACTGAAAGCAAGGGTGTTAGTAAATTTGGGAATTGTTAGCCTGGTTTTTCCTTTAGTCCACTGAGAAATTTGGGATCATGGTCCTTGGACTCAGACCCAGTGCCAGAATCACACAGATAAGAGAGTAGTCAGAAAATTGATTAGATAAATGCACCTAGGAATTGACCAGCAATTTACCTTGGCTCAAGTAACACTTGGCATAGGCTGCCAATGTTTTGTATTCTAACACTTGGCAGGAGGCAGACCCTCAGTGTACCAGGACACCTGGGCATCATTTCTCATCATGACCCTGCCATTTACTCCAGCCACTGCTGTGGGCAACCAGTCCATGTAGGCTTGGACCAGTTCCACAGCACCTCAGTCCCCAATATTGGCCTCTAGATTTTGCTCCAGGGCTTCTCTTATACCAAGATCTGTGATGCTGTGGAAAGCAGTTGGCAGTCACAATCAATCCAGAAGTGTTCAGCAGTGACTACTTGTGAGGATCCCTTTGGATGGAATGTTGTAGGTGGACAGAAATAAGGACCCATTGCTGGTGGTAAGTACAGATCCAGCAGCAAATAATTGGCTCTCTCCTGAATGAGGTACAGGAGAAAAGGAGAAGCTTTGGGTGATATGGTAGCTGTGTACTTGAATAATATGGAGGTAATGATAATAATAAGGAATGGTGAATTCATTGGCTTTTGTGAACTATTTTGGAAATCTTGAAAAAAAGAAAACAATGGATTCAGGTTAGTCAAAAATCAACTTAAACAACTGTGAACTTTAGAAGGTCTCCACAGCAATATTTTTTAAACTATATCTCCTACAGGTGCTGGGAATACTGCCTTGAACTTTAAGCCAATGATTTAATCCAAGGTGACAAAGTCAAAAGGAAACAGAATGCAAAGCCTCAACAGATCACTATTTCAAAGTTAGGTCCCTTATAGAAAAACTTTAAGATATTAATACATGGGATTGGGTAAACAAGTCTGAGAATACTAAATCTGACTTTAATCCCCTAAGAGAGCGGAACCAGCCTTCTTCCCCTTGCTAGAAGGGAACCACGTCACCAGCCAGGACACCCGAAAAGACTTCACCTAAACCTTGCCTTGTTATGTGACTCTTGTCCTCAAGATCTGCTCCGACCTCCACTCACTGTTTCCAGGATAACTAGAGCCAGCTTTTGACTCAAGCAGGAGGGAAAATATATCCCTGCTCCATTAGGAAATAGTTTACTGAAGGAATCAAAGATTCTGTCGAATTCATACAGGCAGGAACCTAAACAAGCTAGTGGGAGTGGACCTTGAGGATGTTGGACCAGGGTTGGTGAGTGGATAGCAGAGAATTTATTGACATGGGAGTGTTCTTCCTGATTTAAAGTGTCCTGGCAAGGACACCTGGAGCAATCCATTGCAAGGATGGTTTCTTGAGGTTTGAACAAAATAATGGCCTACAATAAATCAAGTTCAGTTGCTGGAACTTCACTGGCATAGAGCTTGAAGGAAGGAGTCAGAAAGCTCGGGCAAGTGGAAATATTAGAATAGACCTTTTTTCTTTTGATTCATTTATGACATATTGCATAAAGTGTTCTGTAGAAATTAATAAAAGCAAAATGTAATTTAAATTTCTACAAGCATTTATGTTTTCAAAAGTTTGTAGGAAACACACAAAGAAGCCACTTTTATGTAACTGAATTCCATTGTGCTCTTTGATTTTTGTCATCAACATGGAATGACCTGAACTGGCAAATAAAGCAAGGCTTATCCTTCAAAAGTAGTGACTGACTTTAAAAAATATTTTGTGCTAAAATATACATACATAAAATTTACAATTTTTAGCATTTTTAAGTGTACTTAAGAGGTCTCTTTTTTTAAGAAAGAAAGGAAGAAAGGGGGAAGAGAGAGAGAGAGAGAGAGAGAGAGAGAGAGAGAGAGAGAGAGAGAGAGAGAGAGAAACAGATGTGAAAGCACAACATCAATCAGCTGTTTCCTGTGGGCCCTACTGGGAATCAAACCTGCAACCCAGGCATGTGTCCTTGACCAGGAATTGGACTGGAAACCTTCTGGTGCATGGAATGACACCCAACCCATTAAGCAACAGTGCCCAGGGCTTAAATAGTCTTCTTGAACTACAATATCACTTAACTGTGAGATTGCCAACTCTGCGTGGCTTCCCCTCCCTTGAATCATAGTCTTAGAGCTACCTAAAATCAGAAAGTCTACATAATGGTTGGTTCTGTTCTATTTGTTTTCCTTTTCTCAGGGGTCATAATCTTGTTTGACTCTTATCCAATTTTTAAAAACAATTATTTCCTATATTTTGTTTAGTTTTCTAGTTACTTACATTCAACATGTAATCCCAGACTGACTTACTCCCTCCTGACTGGAAGCAGTTCTTAGAAAGTCATTTTAATAACTCGGCTAAAGTATCAGCTCAGGGACAACATCCCATTGTTAGGCCTCCACAATATTGTAGATATGTGCTAAAACAACAGCTGGTGCCATGTCCCAGTGTCCAGCATCATTGGTCGCGAAAATGAGTTGCAACTAGGATTGCCCCTCCACCAGGACTCCTCCTGATCCAAATAAAAAAGTTTTCCATGCCACAATCTTAGATTCTACTAAATCAATCATCCTACTTTCAGGTAGGAGAACGTTTCCAATAGGGGGAAAGGTAGGGCTTCCACTTAAAATATGACTACTATCTGTTAACTTTGGCCTCCTCATGACAGCAGACCAGCAAGCAAAGAAAGATGTTACTATACCGGCAAGAGTAACTGGCTCTGATGTCCATGAAGCACTAAAGGCTGCTCTTAAATAATGTGCAGAGGGAGAAGTATGTCTGGGACACAGGAGATTCAGTGGATATCAGTTGATGATTCCATGACTGTGATGATGCAATAGGCAATTGCTGCAATCGTGGCCTTACAAAGACAACCAAAGGCTCAGACCTCAAAGAGATGAAGGTCTGAGTCATCCATCCCGAGAGCAGCCTAGATCAGCCAAAGAACTGGCTGAGGCTAAGGGACTCTACAGCAGATAATGGGGAAGGAAGATAATAAATTATGGGCCTGGGACATGCTGCTGCAGCAGAGGATTAACTTCTGCTAACCTTCCTGTATTAAATCTTTGTAAGGTTTGGAGCTACTTTGGACAAGCTGGACTTAACGCAGAGCATGAAAGTATCTAAGGAGTACAAAAGTTGAACTTTATTGGAAACCTGTTGTGTTTTCAAAATATGTTCTCAAAATCTTTAATGTTCATTCCTTCAAAAGATGAAATCTAATTCCCTCCTCCTTGAGTGTAGACTGTACTTAGTGACTCACTTCTAAGGAAAAGAATGTGGTAGGAGTGACACTGTGTGACTGCTGAGACTAAGTTACAAAAGGCATTAAGATCTCTCTCTCTCTCTCTCTCTCTCCACCTCTACCTCTACCTCTACCTCTGTCTCAGATCACTGACTTTGGCGAAAACCAGCTGCCATATCATGAGGAAACTCAAGCAGCCCTACTATGGGACCATATTGTGGGAAGCTGAAGTGTCCTGCCAACAGCCATGCAACAAGCCACCTTGGATATGGATCTTTCAGCCCAAATCAAACTTTCAGATAAATTGAGCCTTGGCTTAAAATATTGTCTATAATATCATAGGAGACCCCCAAGCCAAAACCACCCAGTTAAATTGCTCCTAAATTCCTGACCCACAAAAACTGTGGATAATAATTGTTTAAGATCCTAAATTTGGAGGTAATCCGTTATGTAGCAATAAGTAATAACACAATACTTCTGCAGCACTTTAGATACTCCTGTTGACTCTTAAATGTAATTCAGGAGACCATTTCTGCACAGGCTTTGACCAGCTGCACCCAGGTGTGATTTGAAACGTCTCACCTCAGTCTATGCTGTGTCTCTAGCTTGCTACACTGGGAATTCTCTAAGGTGTGAGGCCTTCCAGCATTCACACAATGAGAAAAAAACCAATGGATAAATGCTTTCACATTCATGACCCAGGTTAGGTTCTGAGGTGGGTCTCATAAGACTTCTGAGAAGATTCTGGTAGATTTGAGTTTCAGTTGCTCAGTTACTAATGATAATTTATTTTTCTTTTCTCCTACTCCATATTATGAAAATTTACAAACATACATAGAAGTGGAAAAAATTATACAGTCAAACTCATATATCTATTACCAAGACTGTACAATAAACATTTACTCTTTTTAAAAATATTTTTTATTGATTTCAGAGAAGAAGGGAGAGGGAGAGAGAGATAGAAACATCAATGATGAAAGAGAATCATTGATCGGTAGCCTCCTGCACATTCCACACTGGGGACTGAGCCTGCAACCCGGGTAAGTGCCCTGACTGGGAATCAAACCGTAACCTCCTGGTCCATAGGTCAATGCTCAACCACTGAGCCATGCCAGCTGGGCACATTTTACTCTTTATCACAAGTCTATTCATTTATCCCTCTAACCATCTACTAATCTATCTTATTTTTTAATACATTACAATGTAATTTGCAGATAACAGTACAATTCTTTTAGCATGTATATCATTAACTAGAATTCAATATCTGTTTACAATGCTTTTCTTTTAAGGCAAAACTTAAAAGAAAATGAAATAAATTAGTAAGCAGGAATGGGCATGAAAGGTGTTTGGGAGATGAACAATTCAAACTGAACTTGGAAGGATGAATAGGACTAAGCTGGGTGGGAGGAAAGAGGAACAGCCTATGAAAGAATACCAGCCTGTATAGACCTGAATTCTTTCTGATAACTATCTTCAAAACTGAAATTAACCTTCACTATAGCACTGAAAAAAGTGGAAACTGGGGAATCAAGAGACTTCAGTTTAAAAACCCTTTTCACCATTGATTAGCATTGGACAAATCAATAAATCTGAGACTCCAATTTCTCATCTGAAAACAGGTATCAGAAAAAAATCTACCTCATACACCCATGATGATACCTAAATTAGATACTGTGTTAAAGATCTTTGTTATAAACACCTTGAAATATAGAATTCTCACTTCTCTGGAATTTCAGTATTGGCACATCTTCCAAATAATTTATTTCTTCAATACCCAGGTGTAGTCAGGGAAGCCTGTATATTTTAATACTAGGGGCCCGGTGCACAAAAATTTGTGCACTCGGGGTGGAGGGAGTCCCTCAGCCCGGCCTGTGCCCTCTCACAGTCTGGGACCCCTCAGTGGATGTCCTATGATGGCCCCAGTCTGCCAGGCGCCTTTTGTGTGTGTGTGTGTGTGTGTGTGTGTGTGTGTGTCACCACTGGAGACCTGCCCCCAGCCGCATCTGA
>PVJC01003498.1:0-50830 GCA_004026665.1 Murina feae
AGCATAACTAATGGACACAAAACACTGGGGGGTAGGGGAGGCTGGGGGAAGGGCAAGGGGAAAAAGAGATATATGTACCAATCTTTGTAAAACTTTATGTAATAATAATAAAACAATAAATAAATAAATTAAAAAAAGAGAAAAGCAGTTAGTTACCTACAAGGGAGCACCTATATGACTGTCAGCTGATTTCTCAACAGAAACTTTGCAGGACAGAAGGAGATAACAAGAAATATTGAAAGTGATGAATAGCAAGGACCTACAACCAAGATTGCTCTATCCAGCAAAGTTATCATTTATAATTGAGGGTCAGATGAAGAGCTTCATATTATTACATGAAATGTTGAAGGGTATTCTTTAAAAAGAGGGAGAGGAAGAAGAAAAAGATAAAAATATAAACAATAAAATGGCAATAAATACATATGTATCAACAATTGAATTTAAAAATCAAAATCTAATGAACAAAATAAAGTCATGATTAAAATAGAATCAGAGGCATGGAAACATGAAAAAGACTAATGACTCTCATAAGGTAGGGGGGAAGCAGGGTGGGGAGAGATTAACCAAAGATCTTATATGCATACTAGAGGCCCGATGCATGAAATTCGTGCAAGAGCAGGCCTTCCTTCCCCTGGCTGCCGGCACCGGCTTCCCTCAGGCCACCAGCAGGCACCCAGGACCCAGGCTTCCTTCACAGTTCTGGCTTATCTGGAACGACGTCCAGAAGGATGCCTGGTCTAATTAGCATATTATACTTTTATTATTATAGATATGCATTACCTATGAACACAGATAATAGAGTGGTAAAGACCTAGGGTGGGGAGGGAACTGGGTGGAGATAGGAAATGAGGGGAATAAGAGGGACATCTGTAATTCTCTCAAAAATAAAGATTTAAAAGTAAATGAATAAAATTTTTAAAAAAGAACAAAAAAAAAGAATGTTGGTAATAGTATTGATTTGGAATATTTATGAAAATAAATTGATTAGAAATAGGAGTGAGCAAACTACAGCCCACAGGCCAAATTCAACTTGCTGCCAATTTTAATAAGTAAAGCTTTATTGGAACATAGCCATGCTCATTTATTTATACATGGTCTGTGGTGGCTTTCACTCTAAAAAACCGAGTTGAGTAGCCATGACATAGACCGTATGGCCGGCCAAACTTGAAATATTTCTATCTGGATCTTTACAGAAATAAAATTGCTTGATTAGAAAATAGGCATATGATTTTTATCCACCTAGCCCAACTCCCCATCACCACCCCTCATAAAAAAGGGCTAAACAACAGTGATGTTTACATACCAGAACAGTCTATTTGCTTAACCCCTCTTTGGTTACCAGTAACTTGGATAGAGCAATGAAAATTGTGATCCTTCAAGGAAAAGTCTTTCAGACTTCATTTTGGTAAAGGAGGGATCAATATAAATGTACCGGCAGGAACACAATAACAGCATGCACAAGCCTGTTTGTCAAATATTTGCATAAATATCATGTGCAAAGGCCCGTTCTGTGTTTTATGACAGTTCTTTATACCCCTATCCTCTGTTAGATCCCATGCTCTTTGCAGGCAAGGGATGCATTTATGACCTATAGCCTTGACTCCCTGTAGCATGACAGGCACGCAGAAAATATTAGTTGAAAGAATACATAGTAAGTAGAACAAAGCCTCCCTTATTAGAACTTATTGGAAAGAAAAAAATCAATTAATTAGCACATTTAAATAAATGCAGTTTTGTAATCAAAATGGAAGCACAGTATTTGAGCAAAGAAATGAAACCAATTTTCATGCATGGCTTGTGGGAACACATAATTCTGTGTCAGGTCTTTTACAGTAAATACAACTTAATGGCTAATTGTTGCTAATTGGAGGTACTAATGGTCCTGATGTTTAATTAAGAGATGGAAATCATTTGTAATTAGCACATGGTATCCATGAGAACAGATGTTGTTTAGAGCTGAAAAAATAGTTTTGTTCTTTGAAGTATTTTAAACACCTCTGCCCATCCCAATTATGACAGGGTTTTATTAAGTAGTTCTCACCCAAGTAGAGGCAGTATAAAGAGAGGCTTCAACCAAGTCTTTGGTAGAGCATCAACAAATCCAAATTAATGAGGCTTTCTAATGCAAAATGATACTATGGACTAGCAAATACAATATGGAAAAACTGCCTATTATTTTAACAGTGAATTTTGCCCTAATTTTGGCAAATACCTCTGAAAAGACTTCATTTGCAGAGCATAATTTCCTGAATATGACACTAAAGGACCTCATATTCAACCACACTGAGTGAATCTGTATCATGACTTAAGTGTACTTTTTTTCTGTGAAATCTTGTCATGAATTTGTATTGATAACATTGAATATCTTCAACCTATTTTAGCTGGTGTGCAGACAGGATATGCCAGAGAATAAATATATGTTCTAGATCAGCGGTTCTCAACCTGAGGGTTGTGACCCCTTTGGGGGTCGAATGACCCTTTCACAGGGATTGCCTAAATACATCCTACATATCAGATATTTACATTACGATTCATAACAGTAGCAACATTACAGTTATGAAGTAGCAACGAAAATGATTTTATGGTTGGGGGTCACCACAACATGAGGAACTCATTAAAGGGTCGTGGCATTGGGAAGGTTGAGAACAACTGTTCCAGATGTTCTGTGGATTCTTCTTATGCATTTGGGGGGCACGTTTCTCATTTTTTTGGTCTTTTCCAAAAAACAGATTCAAATTTTGAACTCTAAGATTTTTAGAAAAGGTGAACAAATTTTGGTTCTACTTTGGTTCTCTGTCAATAGTTTTTGCTTGATTTCAGGATGACACCCTTCAAGGGAATTAAGCTTAAAGCAACTGAGATAAAATTTTGACAACATATTATTTTTAGTTTTTGTATGTGCCACATCAAATCCAACTATGAAGAGAAAAAAAATGATGACTTCAAGATTTTTTTTAAAAAATGTTTAAAATCGGAAGATCTTTTAAAGAGTTATACCTATTGTGGAAAAGAAAAACCAAAAAGAGAACAGCCTTTTGATTTTGCATGAAAATGTAGGTAGTTCCAACCTCTGTCCTGTGTTCTTTAAATGAGATGGATAAGGTATAGCAGGGACTTTGATAAGGAGAGGTAACTCCAGTGAAATAAATCAAAGACTCCTATTACCCAAACTTTAGCCACTTTCTCTTGTACATCCCCACTATGGCATTTGCCCTATCCTTTCTGAATTATTATTTTTTAATGTATTTACTGTTTAAATATTTCTCTTAGACCTTTCCTAAGCAAAGTATTCCTTAAGTCATGCTTTTGGTGAACTTATTCTGTTATTCAAATTTACATAAAAGTATACAGCTGCTGAAATAGAAATACAAATGAGTACAGGGTCCCTGTACTCATAAATTAACTTTAAGTATCAAAGTGATACACAAATCACACTCTGAAAAACACTGATCTGAAACACTTTTCTGCCTTTAATTAAATCTATATTCCAAGTGTTCTAGAAAGAACTTGGTACTTAAAAATTCTTCATAGGTTTTGTAACATCTTTGGGAAGTATGCTGTTAGTGATCCCCTATATTTAGGACATTCTCCCTGATAATTATCCCATATCTTATTAATGTCAAAAACCAAATAAAATAATTCCAGACATAAAAATACCCCATTTAAATAGCAGCTTAATTTCTTTAATCTTTGTCACCTTCACTTCCAATCCACTTTGGCCACCTGTTCCCATGACCTTGACTTTGCCAAGAAATACCATATTTTCCGGCATATAAGACAACTTTTTAACTCAGGAAAATCTTCTCAAAAGTCGAGACAAAACTGCTGAAATGGTAGAGGGAGAAAGTAGAGGAGGTAGTTGGGTCACTTCTCTCACTAGCCTTCGCGTTATTTGAGAAGATTTTTGAGATTTTCCTGGGTTAAAAAGTAGTCTTATCCACTGGAAAATATGGTAGTTTATTATCCAAAATCTTTAATCCTAGTATTTACTCTAGACCACTTCATTCATTTCATTGATACCTCTTCTCTCTCTTTCCACTTTCTCCCTGTCTCCCATTGCCTATGGCCCTCTTTGCTTGTTATGTTCATCCTGGAAAGAATATTGATTGAATTTGTCACTCAGTCACTCTTTTGACAATACTGTCATCACACATTGCCCTTTTTCTCACTCTCCCCAGTACAACCTTAGCTGAGGATTAATCCACCTGAATGCCTTCCTGGCTACTGATCACTACTGTGGAAAATTAAATCTCTTCACAGATGGTATCACAAAAAATTCGTAATCTGTAGTTTCAAATGGACCCCCAGTACTGCCTTTCAAACTTTCTATGTATTGCTAGTTGGATTTCTTACTCCATAGTTTTCCAAAATTCTCTTCTCCATGACATCTCCCATTCATTCCCAGATGTCACTTAAAATGTGTCATAAAAACAAATAGTATTTATCATGCAGGAAATTCTTTGATGTCCTATTCCTACATTCACAAATTTGCTTGCACATATTTCATCCCCTCCTTTTGTCCTCGCACATTCCTAGAAGTATCTGGCTTCCTCAGTGACCTTGCTCAATGAGTCACCCCTCCATAAATTACATCTTATCTTCATATTTTAGAACTCTTTCCCGGCTTCTTCCTATTATGATCAAGTATTCCCCATCTTAAAAAGCAGTAAATCAATCAGTTCCATTGCTCTTTTTTTTCCCTACTCTTCTTGAAAGTCTAATTTGTTGCATTTCTGGCATTTGTTACATCCACTTCCTTACATTCACTGTCTTCACCCTTCCCCTTAAAACTGCACCATCAGACTTACTAGTGATCTCTCTGTAACTAAAGCCAATGGCTTCTTTTCAGGACTCATCTTACTAAATAGGCTTCTCTTGAAATACTTTCTCTCTTTGGCTTCTTTTGAAACATTCAATTCTTGGTTTTCCTGCTAGGCCTATAGTTGTCTTTTCCAATCTTTACTTTAGGCTACTTGTTCTTAAATTTCTTTTCTGTTTTTTTTGGCGGGGGGCATTTTATTCTTTCAAGGCTCTGCCTACTTACCTTTGTTCTAAGCATCCTCCCTGGGTGACTGTCTTAATTCCAATATGATCACTCCAAAATCCACCTGTAACTAAGAGCTACCTTCTGACCTCCAGACACACATCCAAATACTTATCTTCATTTGGATGACTCATAGATACTTACAACTTAACATGTACAATACTGAACTTGGCCATTTCCCTCTGTTTTTTATTACTTAATGTATTAATTAGCGTGTTAATTAATTTAAGGGGGTCTTGGAGACATGTTCAGGAGGCTAGCTCAGGATGAGATGCCACTGCCCACAGCTTCCCTAGTTGCAAGTCTCGTGGGGTCCCTTAGAATTTAGGGATACCTGACTATGGGGGATGGAGAGGGGTGAGGGAATGGCATAGGCATGCTCCCCTGTGGAATAGCATGCCTTTCTTCTGGATTAGATCCTTAAAAATGATAGAAACTTAACTCTTCTCTCTCTATCTTGATATCCATTTAGCTACTAAGTCTTACATATTGTACTTCCTAATATGTCACAAATTTGTCAACTCTCTATTATCATTTCCGCAACTTGAGCACATGTCAACTTGATTTCATGCTTAGACTCCTGAGTTCTGGATCCCCCTTTCCTAGTTCTGTATGTCTCCATTGCATTCTCCACCTTGTATCTGGAGTGGTCATGTCACCCTCCAACTTAAAAACTTTTAGTGTACATCTATTGCCACCTGGATAAAGTTCAAGTTACCATTTCTGGTGATATGGCTCCAGTTTATTTCTCCAGACTCACTTTCTGTACTCCCCAACTCTCGTTATGTATCCCTGTTCTGTTGAACCATCTGTAGTTGCCTGAATTTGCCATACTCTGTACCCAAGAGTCTTTTATGTGCTACCCACTTGGTCTGAAACATTTCCCCCCAACTTATTTTTTACTTGGTTAATTCCCATATGCCCTTATGTCTCTGTTTAGATGTTTCTTCCACTTTCACTAACTTCTACTGTATGCTAGCTGCTTATTCTTTGTGCCACCATAGCATCTTGTAACAAGAATAGGTACAGTTGTTACTAATAACACTTGAGCACTTATTTTATGTTAGGATCTGTTTTAAGCAGGCTATATATCTTAACTTACCTAATTCTCACAATAGGCATATTAATTATTACTAATTCCTCAAATAAGCTATCTAAGGTATAGAGAAATTAGGTAATTTTCCAAGGTTCCACAACTAGTAAGTTACACAAGTAGTTTCTGAACTCAAGAATCTTATTGGAGAGTTTACAAACGTGATCATCATATATCTGTTCATATGGAAGCTCTTAAGACACTGTGTTGTAATTACCTTTTGTACCTAACCTCCTAATTGGATCCTAGGTTTTTAGAGGGAAGTTGCAACCCTAACACCCAATACAATAATCGCCACTCCTAATAAATATTATTTGAATAAAAAAATGATATGTTACTCAGAGAGGAAAGAGTCCTACAATTAGATTTTCCCTGACCTAGCCTCAGTGTCCACCATTGTGACATTTTGCTCGGAGAAAGACAAATGGTTTGCTGTCATCTAGTAACCCCACAC
Source organism: Murina feae (assembly GCA_004026665.1). Taxonomy (NCBI): domain Eukaryota; kingdom Metazoa; phylum Chordata; class Mammalia; order Chiroptera; family Vespertilionidae; genus Murina; species Murina feae. Next base: position 6,592 of record PVJC01003498.1, read on the forward strand.
TGTTTCCTGTCTCCAAGAGTTTACATATCTTATCTCATTCCCTTCCTGAATCTTTCCCACTCTTGTTTAACCCATTAGCTCTTATTCATTCTTCCAAATCCAGCTCAGAATTTTATTCCTGAGGGTTTCTGATCTTCTTTTCAGAGTCTAGATTTTAGTTCCTCCATATTGTATACACTAAACATCACAAACAACAACAACATTATTAGAACATGATTTTTTTAAACCAGTGGTCTATTTTGTATTCATTGTGTATCCCTAATACTTGAGTAAAGCACCGAAAACTCAGAAGGTATTCAATAAATGTTTGATATATTATGTCTCTGTAGATTACAAAGCAGATATTTCCAACTCTGATACGTTATGATAATCTAGTGGGTTCCTACATAGAACTGATTACTATTTGGGTTGTCAAATACTGATATACTGGGAGATAAGGGAAGGAAATATTACACCACCTTTGCCTGCTTCACTTTCCTGATTTTCCCAAGGGTTGGGTAAAGGATATTCCATTTTTCAAAAGTCACTCAAGTTGTGTCCACCAGACAATTTATAAACATTTTTATAAGATAAGTTTATTTTCCTTTACAGGTAGACCAAAGAGCCAAAGAACTCTGAAAATTTATCAGCTGTCAAACCACCAATTAAATCTTATCAAGGGAAAACAACTGTGAAGTCCTGGAAATTGCTCTGGTTCCTGTCACTTCTATGTTAGTGCCTTCTTTTGTATTCCACTGATGGGATCATAGCACTTTGAAAAACAGTAGTATCCATAGCAGGGCTTTCTAACTGTTCTATGTGATTACTGTTTCTTGTTGCTTAAGCACACACAAAAATGCCAGATTACATTTCTTAAGGCTCTACCTTAACTGAGTCATTTCTCAGCTCAAGAACTTTCAGTGGCAGCTGTCCACAGAATTAGGTGGGAACTCCAAGCCCGATGTTCTGCTTTGATTCATATGCATTGATTCTGACCCATGGCTGATATCTAGTAAGTGCTTTTGATCTTTTCATTGCTTTTGTGTGTCAGTGTGTGTTCTTAAAAGTGAAATCAGGAAACCTAGTAGAAGGGAAGTTTCAGTTTCTGTCTTTCCTCATTATTAATATTGGTGAATTTTCAAGAATAGGTGCCTCTTGTTAAACAAAGATGCCATATATCAAACCAAGTAAAGGCTACATTCCATTAAACAAAGTTTGCTAAATGAAACACATTATGACATAATAGGATGCACACTTTGGGGAAAGATAAGCGATGTTTTAATTAATGACCATTTATAGAGGTCTCCAAAAAGAGCAAAGTGGTCTTGGCTGGCGTGGGTCAGCAGTTGGAGTGTCAGCCTATGTACCATTGATTCCTGGTTCAGGGCACATACCTGGGTTACAGGTTCAATACCTGCCCCTCTCTCCCCCACCAGTCAGGGCAAGTGTAGGAGGCAGCCAATCGATGTGTATCTCTTACATCAATGTTTCTCTCTGTCAAAGATCAATGGGAAAAACATCCTCACTCCTTGGGTGAGGATTAAAAAAAAAAGTGATTTCACAATTGCAAGCTAACTCACTGTTTCTCAACGGAACTTGTAAGATGAAGAGTCAGCCATGAGCACCATTAAAAAAGTCCATCAGACATGAGGAAAGGATTGCCCTTGAGATGCTAGGGCAGGCAAACCCAGGGGCCAAGAGCATGCTGTTCTCTACTTGAAAACCACTGCTCAGTGACCAGCCTCTACCGACTGATGGGTGCTCATGGCCTTTATCTCTTGCTTTAGATTGTATGTCCTCATCATCTAACACATGAAAGGATCAAAGAGTCCAAAGCTCTTTGGGCTGCCAGTATTTTATTTAGTTAAAAACAAATCAACAAAAGCAAACGATAATACCCATTTTCCTCTTTGCAAGAAACCAAAATTCAAAGTGAAGAAAGCACGAGATCTGTGCAATTCAAAATAAAAACCCACCTTTTCACCTATGCATACCCTATTATCAACTGCACCACCAAAGTTTATGAAACAACTTCAATACTGCTAATAAAATTCCTCAAGATGCCAGCGCACTCTCAGATCAATCTCTGCCACTTCGCTGTACAAGTGGAACACTGGCAGCTTCTCTTTCAATATCCAAAATACCATTTTGGGAACAAATCTGAAGTTCTGATTCATTCAACAAACAATTTTATTGAGCACCTACTATGGGTGAGACACTACGCTGGGTGTTGAGCAAGCAAAATGGGATGATTTTCTGATTTCAGAAGAATTCTGGTCTCCAAAGCAGTGCTTCTCAAACTACATTGTATTAATTTGTGCCCTCCTTTGATAAACATAAATGTCCCCTCCCACTTCTCAGAAATTCTGATGGACCCTCCCACTCTGAGAACCTCTGATACACAAAACGTAGTCTCCACATTCTGTGTATCCTTCACAGACCAAATGTCTTTGAGCTTTTACTTTTTATTACAAAAGCAACGTATTTATTTTTCATACACAAAATTGGACTGAACTATTAAATACATTTTTGAACCATGCTCCACCCCCCACCCGGGAACTGAAATTTACACTCCTTGTACCCAGCCCCATTGAGAAGCACCGCTTTAAAGAGTTTTGGAGAAAACCAGGCAACTTCCATCTCTCCCCACCAATCAAGTCTGAAAGGAATTAGAATTTTCCTACCTGACACAACAGCTGGTGGAGTATCATAATCCTGTCTTGGGACTGAATCTTTGAATGAAAAGAGCATGAGAAAGAATGCAATGAAGTACAAAAGAAAATAAAACAGACTCTTAGCTCTACATCTTGGAAGTGCCCACTCGCTGTATGTCATGTGGTTGCCTAAACCCCCTACCTCCAAGTTCTTCAGGCACTATGACCCCTACCTAGTTTACAGTTGTTTCAATGGTCCCCATCACCACCACACTGCACATGGTGTTAGGTTCCACCTGCTAGGACAGTACATTCTGTCCCAGAACACTGTCATCTTCCTCAGTCTGTCATTACTTTGGTCACTTCCATGGGGCATCAATGTGAAATCTGTACCCTCGCTGACCCAAAAGTTCTACAAGGCAGCCCATCTAGAAGGGGCCCAGAGCACAATATGAAACAAAGTCCTGGAGAAAAAAAAATAAAGAATGGACAATTTAAGAGAGCAATAAAAAAATGTGCACATGCTCATACTCCATGGGGGCTGATGCATTTTGATCACTCAGCTCTGACTCTGAACCCAATGGTTGTCAGTCAAGACCAAGGGGCTTTGCCTGCTGGAGCAGTGAGAGCAGAGACGAGTAGAACAATCTACTCAGCAATGATTGCTGTCTTACGCCTAAGTGTTGTGACATTGGAGGTAGCAAATATTAGGGAAAAACTAATTAAACTACATGGCGTCCATTTCAAAATTTGGGGTTATATGGAACCAAATAGATTTGCTTTTTTTTTTTTTTTTTTTAATGAGAAAGAGGCTTTGGTTTAGTAAATTTCTTTAGCCAGAGATCTAAAAAGGGAAAGTAGGACTTGGCCTATGGCCCAAGGCCCCGCCTCCCCCTGCTTTTAAAAATGGAAAGTTCTAATCTAGCCCCAATTCCCCTTGGAGGGATAAACTATGTAAAAAGGCCAAATATTGATCACATTCAAACTGCCAAAACACAGTTACATAGATGTTCTGTGAGACCCTTATTCCATTTATAGGATCATTATTTCTTTACAAAACTAAAATCTCAAACTTCCTTTTTTCCATTAACTTAAAAACTTCATTTGGACTATCAGACATTCCTTCAATTAATCTCCTTGCCACAAAAGGACAATGTTAATCACTTTCTCATGAGAAAACAGATAAAAATATTGGTCAAAGATTCAAAAGCAAATAAACCTTAGGCATGAATCATTTTGCTTCTTGCAACAGGTATGTGAACTAATGCATTGGTTATCATCACCAAAAATAGAATAAGTAGAATCATTTATAGGATCTCCAAATATGTTCTTAAATAATGGTAGTAATTCCTAGTTCTTTCTTTAAAAACTGCAATCACACATTACTACAAACAAACAAACAAACAAACAAAAAGTTAATTTTAAGATCATGCCACTAGTCATTCTTCCACAAATACATTTATATTAAAAAATAAATAATAAAAGTAAATCACGCTTATTGTTGTATACTCAGAGAATGTACATAAATAGGAATGAGCCCTAATCCCATCACCCAGAAATAACCACACTTGTTTTGTATTTCTATAGCCTTATTTCATAAATATTTTTTCATGTTTGATACCTGTGCAAATTTACATCCTGCTCATAATGATAGCTCATCCTTTTCCTACTTGGTTTAACTTCTTATAACTCCATGTAGTATTACATTCTGATTTGTGGATGGTGTATGGTTTAATCATTCTTCTTTATTAGACATTATAACGGACACTAGCTTGAACACGTTTGAGGTATAAAGGCTTTACTGTTACTTTAGAACATTTCCATAAAATAGCTTCTAAAACTAAAACATATGGGTCAGTCAGCAGAGCTGTTTTAGAATGTCTTGACCGTCCACCTTGCTATCCAACCGGGACTTTTACAAATTTAGATCCCTGTCATCACATAATGAGAATGTTTATTCCTCACACCTTCACCAGCAATGCGTATTACTTTTAGAACATTATTTAATGAGTAAATGTGTGTGTGTCTCTGTGTGCATTTGATTAAATCACTATTTCTTTCATTATTATTTTTTTCATTTTTTATGGCATTCTATTTCCTCTTTTACCAACTATATATTCAAAATGTGTTTTACCTATTGGGCTCTTGTATTTTGTCGCTAATTTATTTGAAGTCAGAATAAATTTTTAAGCAGCAAAAACTTAATATTTGCAATTAAACTTTCATCATACTAGACTTTTACTTAATGCCTCTTCACTTTTTGTTTAAAGACTACCTTCAAAGTTTATTTATCTTAGAATAAGACTAAACAAATTTTAAAAAAACTATTCCCTTTTGTCTATATTTTCAGTCCTGTATTTGACCATTTTTAATTAATTGAAACTTTTTCTTCAAGAACCATTTAAGGAGATAGTCTCATTGCCATTTGTGAATTTATGATATTATTTTCTGGTCATGAGCCCATTTAACACTATGTGTTGTTCTTTATTACGCTTAGCCCTAACACTGACATGGAATAATTAAAAAAGGTAATCTCTGAGCAAAATTAGTAACTCAATATTTTGGAGAAATAAAGGAGAAATGGTATGACTGAAAAAAATGTTAGAGAACTACATGCACAAATGGAATAGAATTACAAGATTATCTTTGTGAGTGGCTGTGGTTACACCACGGAATCCAATGATGTCACGGATCACAAGTGGTTTGGAGGACACAAACAGAACTGCAGATAAGGAGCCTGCAGAACAAAAACTTTTCTTTCTTTCAACAGATTCCGGTGACATGGTAAGCCACTGGTGACCACCAATTGAACAAATGAAAATGAGATAAGAAACTTGTAAAACAAGATTGTCATGCAATTTGGAGGTTCTCATAACACAGTAAAATCCCCAGAGATTTTTGCTAAAGCTTACAACACAGTGATAGGAAATGGTGGTTAACGGGGCTTTGGTTATATCCAGGAACTCCTATGATAAGAAAAAAAAAAGTGGAAAAGCTAGAAAATTCTCCAGTCAGCAGAGCCCTGGAATAAAACAGTTACTATTTTATTTCTTTTAAGGCTGGGGACTCTGTCTAGCTCAAAAATATGTAGAGAATTGAACAATAGGCATTTGAGGTGGCAAATGGTAGAGAAAGGTTAAACTATCTGGCTTCCATTTCAAAATGGGGGGTTACAAGGGACCACATATATCTACTTTTATGAAGATGAAAAAGAGGCATCTCAATAAAATTCTTTACCCAGGGATCTTAGAAAGGAGAATGGGATGTGGCCTATGGGCTAAGGCACCCTCTTCTAATACTGGAAAATTCCAATCTAGCTCCAACTCCCCATTAGCCCTGGACCATTGCCTACTGTAGCTTCTTCACTGATCTCTCTCTGCTCCTCCCCTGGAGCCTGTTTCTGGCTGGAGGCTCCTGTCTTTATCTTGACTCGTCCCTGCTCACATCTTGTTTGTAGGATTTCAGAGAGCTTAGATGTCTGAAAGCCTCTGAAGTTACTGGTAAGAGAGACACATGATCAGATAATTTCAGAAGGACTGGCTGTGGCATCATGCTGGAGAATGGACTGGAGCCCAGTGAGACAGGAAGCAGGAAGAGCAGTCAGGAGACTATTATAAACAATCAAGTGAGGCCCAGGGCAGAGTCTAGAAGTGTGGAGGAAGGGATGTGTTTGACAAATGTCTACGAGACTAAATGGATGGGACTTGAAAAGTCATTGCATATGGTCTAGACTGAGTCCTAGGATTAGCATTTGACTAGCAGAGCAAAAGGGCATAGATATGGCTTGAGAGGAAATAAAAAGCAGGAATGTGTAAGCGGAAGGGCATCAGTGGGGAGGAAGCCTGGGGCGGCTAATGCGATTAGTTTGGGTCACGGTGACTTTGAGCAATCAGAGGGAGATTTACATGAAGCTGTTAGCAAACAGTTGGGAAAATGGGTGTAAAAATGTAAGGTGAGGTGAGCACGGAGGACTCAGATTTAAGAGTCTTTGGCATAGCAAGCAGAGTTCAAAACCATGAAAGTAGATGGCATGGCTTAAGGAAATCATGTATTATTGAGAAGTTAGGAAATGAAACCCTGTCTGAGCAGCCTGTGAAAGAACAGAAGCAGCAATGACCTGAAGAGTCAGAGGAGACCTAGGAAATCCCTGCGCAGGTGTCACAATCTGAGAGCTTTTAGGGCAAACCGGGTTCAATTTTCAAATACAGGGAAATGTTCCATTGAGATTTAAATATTTAATTTATCTTAAAATATTGGAAGGTGAGGCCACTCTAGGTCCATATGCCTCTGTAGCAATAGCGACCTGGAGTTGAGTAGTGGCTGCCTTCCTTAGCGGCAACATCATGTTCCGGGCTGCAAGGGTGCCACCTCCCCCTACTGTTCACTAAACTCTCAGGTGGAGAAATTATTAGTATTGCATTAAAAATGTCTCTAATTTAAAATGTAATCTCCACTATCAAGTATACTTATAGTACATGAGAGGTAAATGTAGACCAAATTTGATTCGGTACTTCTAGGGTTTTTGCTTGAATCAGCCAACTTGATTTCATTAACGTGATTTGGCTGGCCTCTAGAATTTGGGGGTTTACAACCTTGGAAGAGTGTGTTAGACGCTAAGGAAGTGGAAACGTGAAAAAGAAATAAGTTATGCCAAACGAAATAGAGTAGGCCAGTGTGCTGTGCTGTGAACTTGTTAATTTCCTACATCCCTTGTGGTGACTGGGACTAAATTCCCACCAGTTGAAGCCACTGGGTAGAGGGGGGTAAGGACAGCTCGTTTGATAAACACCTATCTGCCAGATTTCACATCTTATTAGGAATGTCACATATATCATTGCAGCTAACTGCTGGCAAACTCCCCAGGGATGTGAATGTTATTTTCTACTTTGTAGAAGAGGAAGTAAAAGTTCAGAGAGGTTACAAAACCTGCCTAAATGTGCATAGCTAATAAGGGGCTGAGCTGGACTTTGAACTGAAGTCTGATCCCAGGGTCCACTGTTCTTTCCGTGACAACAGGCAATCTTCCCAGCAATAATAAAATACATTGAAAAGAGGCAATAGATGGGAAAATCTGATCGCCACTCCACATGCCAATCAAAAATTCACATAAAATGAATCTATGATGGCATGCTGAAGTACAAGAGTGACAGTTCAAGAAAAATGTATACCAGTATTCTGGACACGAAATACAGTGATATTTTGTTGAGTAAGTCAACAAAGTAATATTGTTTTCTTTCTGCCTTTCCAGAACCTTATGAAATTTCAAACCTTTGCAAAACATCAATTTATACAAAGTTTAAAATATACATAAGCATTTTTTAGTACAGATGTGAAGGGAGAAAAATATGGGGGGGAAAGCTATAGAAAATTTGGTATTAAAAATAAACCACAAATTTTAAACTTTTGCTGAGAAAGGAATGGGATGTGTATCTTTCTTAAATAATTTGCTCATTTCCGGCTAGGTAAAAATAGTGACCTTACACATATAAGTGTGTTCTTGTTGAAAAGGCTCAAATACTAATCATAATATATGTTATTGAATCAATAACTATTATAATCCTAAATCTGTTCATGTTTTAGTTTATTTTTCAATTCCCTAAAGGATCCAGTCATAATCAAACTTAGCTCTTATTTTTTTTTTTTCTAATTTGAAAATTTGAACTTCAGCAAGTCAACTGGCTTTGCTTTTGATTCAAATGACTAGGATTTATAAAGTGTTTCTTGCTGGGCTTTGCATTATAACTCCCTCTTTTATCAGATTCCAGATTGTTATTCAATATAATAAGATTGCAATATTTCACTTATTGATAATTTATGATCCCTTAAGGAGATTAAGGCTGACATGAAGGGAAATCAATAGTGGGCACATAAGAAACTTGGGACCTCTCAACACTCCATAGAGTCTGTTTTGCTGGAAATTGAGCAAAGCAATGACAAAGAATCCTTAACACAGTACGAAAAACTCCAGAAATATTATCTTCAAATTTTATCTCCCTGATGAAAATTAGCTGTCCCACAGTGTAGAGTTAATTGTCGCCTTAGATGTGACTTTTAAAAGTCTAGGTCAGAGACCTAAGAAATCATTTGACCCAGCCCAGCCTTCAGACAGGTAAAGTATCATCAACTGCTCGTTAGGATCAGAAACTGAAGTCTTAGAGATAGGTACTTTATATTAATAAAGTTAAACGTCTTTATTGAAACAAAGCAACTATTTCCATTAGCTTTATGGACTTTCTTCCTATTTAGAGCAGATTATTGAGGCCTCAGTGGACATGTCAGAAACATCTTGTATTCCCCAAAAGCCCATGTATCAAGTGAGCCATTGGTTAAGGTAAAATTTCCAATATATAACTAGTGCACGTCATATAGGAAGATATTTGGAGATGATGATAGCATCATTGTGAAGAATCACAGAAGTGGTGACTATGAGACATCTAGCCTTAAAGACACAAAGGCACATAGTCAAAGGAGCCCCACATATCGTGTTCATTACTTCAACTAGACAGAGAGACAAACTGAGACTGGTCAGATGGAAGCAATAGAGCTCAATCAAGATTTGAGGCTAGAACTCCTAACTTTAAGTCCAGTGTTCTTTAACACTTAAGCTGCTTCTGTAAAAAGAAAATATATTTTTCTTTCTACATCTTTAAAAATGAAAAATTACCTGCCTTAACATTTATAAAAAATAAAAACTCTTAGCAATGGTGTCACATGAGAGGTTGACTTTGGTGTCTTTTGCAATGGTAATTAACAAAGTTGCAATATTCCAGGTTGTATTAAACATTTGCCTTCTTGACTATTTGGGGAATTGTCTTTGTATGGATTTAAAAACTGACACAAAGTATTGCAAATGATTTCAAAGGCCTCACTGACATAAAATCAAGGCTGCAATGGGAGCTCTTTGATATACTTTTGGTCTCTAAGGAAAAATAATGGCTAGTCAAAAATATCCCAATTTATATTTTTTTTAAAAAGATTAAGTACGCTAGATTCCTTTCCCATTTTTCAACATCATCTATGTCAATATAGTCTAAAGAAAGATGAAAAGAACTCGATTATGTCAGGTTCTCAATTACTTTTTACTGACTTAAACATGGGAAACTGAATAAAAAACCCTGTATATTAGTCATAGTCAAGGTTGGCCCCTCACTGTAAGTAACCTGGGAAAGATATATTAGCTGAAGAGGTAAGCATCTGAGAAAAGAAAAACAGGCTCCAGTATATTAAGTTACAAGGCCTAGATTTGCAGGTACATGCATAAAGACACTCTTCCAAAAACAGACATTATACTTGGTGCATTTTGTCTCAAGAACAAGAAGTAACTCAAATTTAAATGCAGCACAACACAGCCTTCATCATTGTCAATGTGAGTAAACATGTCCCAGAATGGGGTATGCTGGCAGAAGGCAGCTTGTTCATACTGGAACCTGAAAAGTGTGTTAGTCCATGGTACAGGGCCAGTTTTGCTGACAATGACAGTGAAAAGAGAGTATTTCATCTTGTGGAAAAAAAACCCAGGAAAACAGAACAAAACAAACTCTTCAACTCACCGTTCCTGTTGTGCCCAATGAAAGATGGTTCATCTGTTGTGTCAGGGGGCCCATCATGTTTGCTGGCTGCATTGACATTGGATGGTCCATTGTCGGCGTAATCACAGCACCCTAGAAGCACACACAATGTTCATCTGAAAATACGTTCCACAGGAAGGAAACTTAAAACACATAAATACAGTAGACTGTGTAATTTATCCAACGTGTTTTCTTTACTAGTACTGAAAGGCTAAATTCAACCATGTATAATTTTTACAACCATCCATGACATTTTCTGTTCTAAATATATAGCATTAGTAGTGGCTTTCTTTCCTCTGATGTGATTTATCTGTTATTTACAGTTAAAATGCTTGTTATTTATAATTCTAATATTTAATGTAGAATGTATTCCAAAATATCATATATATGCCCTCTCTCATTGTTCTAAATACTAACTTCTCTTAATTAAAAATATACAAATATGATGGAAATTCTCTAGTTTTTATTGATACTGCATAAAACTTTTGGTTTACTACATTTATCTATGATTTATGTGGGCAGATTTTGATCAGCTCAGTATAATCTACCACTGTGGTGATAACACTGGTCCAGATGGGTTCCTTCACTGGATCTCTTTGGACATATTAAAATCTAGTATAAATGCAATAAAAATTCAAGTTACTCTTTCCCATGTTTTAAAATTTGAATATTTTGACCTACTTTCTTTGCGTCTATGCTTTTGACAGAAGATACTAAACTGTTAAATGCCAACTACAACATTGCTATAATTTTCTAAAAATGTAAAAATATCAATTGTTTCATCAGGTGTTAAGAAAAACGTCCCTTTAGAATATGCTTTTTGATTTACTATAACTATTGGAATGTAAGAAATACTAGATATTAAAAAAAAAAAACACAAAAAAAAAACACTAACACTTCTGCCCATATACAAAGTATCACATGGCTATTGAAGCACAGAGCCAGGACACATACCCCTCTTGCCTTTTCCTCTAACTTACTTTTCTGCCTTCATTGACTAACTTAGACAATGAAAGATATTTTTTAAAAAATTGAAAATCTAGGGTTGGATAGAGTCTTTGATATTATATTATTCCAATGCTTTATTTTAAAGATGATGATACAGCAGAAGCTCATGCTTATAACAGCTCACGTACACATTCCATGGCAATAACATGATAGGTATCTGAATGCAATTTTTTCCTATAAACATTTTTTTCACAATCTGACTTTTTCTCCATATATGTAAGTAAACCTTGTGAAGAAATAAAGTTAGGACAGATCCATGTAGAGGGCAAGCTCTCAGACCCCAAACGAATTATCCACAGGCAAATGTTTCCTAAAAACACTTTTGCTCAAGATGATTAATTCCTCATGTTTGTATCCAAATCCAACTTCTCAACTGTCGGTGTTAAAAAATCAGGCTATCACTCAGCCTTTTTTATGGACTCCTCTCCAGTAACATGGAGGAAGAATAGCAATTGAGCCTAATATTTGGAAATGCTTACTCTACAGATTCAACTTTGCTCCAAAAGGCTTTTGAGCAAGATTCAATCGGAAAACATATGTTCTTTTAAAGGCCTTCAGCTTATAAATATACACGGTTGTGGATTTGTGTTGTTTGAATTTTGTGGTGCTTCTGTGAATTGTTGTTCATCAGGATGCTTCCTGAATGAGACACATGATAAAAACTTTTACTTAAAATTCAGACACATCACCGTTTCTTCCTGCTGTCTGAATTGCTTTAGCAAAACCATCTTTACTTGATATTTAAAAAATTACTTATTGGTTTTCACTTAAGAAGAATGGAAGTTCTTAAATCACCTAAATAAAAACTATATAGAATAACCTCAGACTTAAGACAAGTCCTAAAGCATTTTTTTTTCAACCCCGAAGTGGCACTATCACAATATTTTAATCCTTAGCAGGTGCAAGACCTCAATACTCTTCTTGAACTTGAGACTTGGTCTATCTTTTCAGAATATTTGCCCCTAGAGATTGTAACGTACAGCTAAACTGTCACAGTCTTGGAAACCCCTCAATTGAATCAGCCTGCGCTAGTCACATAAAGATTGTTTGTCATAAATCAGAGATAAAGACCAAATTGTGTTTGGTAGGAAGACTTTCTTTGCAACGCCCTAGGGGGTGACCTCATTCCCCAGTGTGGTGGAGAGGCAGATTTGAGTCTTTGTTTGGAAGGCAATATGCAAATGAGATATGTGAGTATGTGACAGATGAATCAAAATCCATGCATGATAAGAACAGAAGGATTGAATGCCTGCATTTGGAACTAATTTAGGAAGGATTGTCTGGTCTCTTTAAAACATCCTTTCTCAGAAAGTGTTTAGGGACTCATTTGATTACAGATGCCATAGAGCAAGCGCTACTTCTGTGTATAAACCAAACACCTGACAATCAAAGGAAAGAGTGGGAAGGGACTTGTCATCCTTTGGAATTGTAACTAGCAGGACTAGGCAAGCAAGGGGTGTAAAACAGTGTAAGGGAAACATTCTTTTCCTACCCAGACCAGCTATTACAAATAAATGAACAATAAAATAGTAATTCTTGGGGGTGGACTGGTAAGAACATACATTCTTGTTCATATTCAGTAAAGATGTTCAATAAAAAAGGGATTCCCACAAATTATTAAGAACATTAATTTCATAACTGTCTTAAGGGATGGAAGAACTTTACAATCAGTGAGTAAGGTGGAAATACTAGTAGTAGGCAGGAACCTCTTGAGAAACACATTTTCTTGATGACACTTTATCAGGGAAGGAAACTTAAAGAATTTGAAGGGCTGGCTGTTTACAACAAAGAATGGTGTTTGCAAGTCACTTTCCACATCAAAGAATGTCCTTTGTATTGTATATGCCATCAACAAAGAAGAAAAGAAAAGAAAGAAAAAAAAACAAAATAGGAAAAGAAAAACAATAAAAAAGGAAAAGAAAAACTCATGATTGCTAAGGCCAAACTGGTGCCTTCCCCTATAATTGTGTCTCATTAAATATACTGTAAATTCCATTTCTACCCAATGCATTTCAGCCATAGATTGAAGAGTGTTTTGTGATAGATGTTGCCAACACATTAAGGGTAATTTCATTTTCTTGAAATGTATAGAATGTGCTGTCTGACAGAGTTTGCTTGGCAAATGGCAAGGCAAAAGGAAACAGATTTTTCATTTTAGCATCTCCGCATGTCTGGGTTTGCTCAATGTTTAAGCGGCAAAGAAAAATACTGTAACATGCTGTAATTCCACTAAAAAGCACAATGACCAAACAGCTGATGGGAACGTCTGGTCTGTTTTAGCCACTGCCTCTGCAAAGCAAAGCTGCTCATGCTCCAGAGACGGAGGGCCGATCTGATCGCCCTGGTTCCGAAATCAACAATTTCAACAGTAATTTGGATAAAGTTTCCGAAGATCATTGATGTGGAGTAAACACAGCTGACCTAAGGCCAGAAAAGCATCTGTGTGGTTAACCTTCTGCCAATACTTGAAAGAAATTTCAAGTCTTGGAGAGTTCATCAATATTTTAATTTCTCAAATGAAATATAAGATGATTGGCAAATAGGGGGAATGTGGGCAGGCTCTCTTCCAACAAGAGCACACATAGCTGGCTCAAAAGCTGTATGAAACTACTGCAAATTTGCTGATCAGTTTCTCTTATTTCCTCTTGGTCTAGTTTGACACAGCAACCAGAGTGATCCTTTGAAAATGTCGGTCAGATCCTGTCACTCTGAGGAGTTAGATGGGATCAGGCAGTTTAGGACAAGGACGCTGGGAAGAGAAGATGGTAGCTAAGGCCTGGGGTGCGGAGGGTGGCTAGAAAAGGTCAATGGGGGAAAGGGGGGACATAGTTAATACTTTCAACAATAAAGATTTAAAAAATAAAATAAAAGATTAAAGCTAAAAAAAAAAAAAAAAAAAAAAGAGGATGAGATGAGCCAGGTGGTCAGGATGCGAGCAAGACAGGCGGAATGTACCAGTCAACTGTAGTGCTGCCTTCCCCTGAACACAGAGTGGGAGCTGGAAGCAGGGAGTTGAGGGCAAAAAGAGATTGGGTGGTGTTTTCTTGAAAGGGACAATAGAGGGTAAGAGCAGGGAAATACAAACACCTAGACTAGTGAGCTTCTGAAGCAACTCGTTTTGGGGCCCCGCTGGTGTGCCAAGAGATTTGTTACTTTCGCTGTAATAAACTTCACTTCCCCTTTTTCTTACTGCTTCCTTGCCCCTGAATTCATTTCTCGACTTCTGCAAGACAACAAACTTAACAGTTCACACTGGAGTCTCAACTTTACTCCAAATCCTCCAATGGCTATCCCTCTTCACTCAGGGCACAAGCCAGTATCAGTGCAAGGGCCCAACGAAGCCCGAGATTAATTGCCCTTTTGCTCCTTCTCTGATTTCCTCTCTTACCATTTTCTGTGTGGTTCACTTTTCAAGCACACTAGCCTCCTGGCGACTTCTCAAATATTTTCCTTCCTTCATCACTTTTGTGTGTGTGTTTCCCCTTCATCTGGAATGCCTTCCCCCCAGAAAATCTGCTCAAATGTCTCTTCTCAAACCCTCCTCCCTTCCTCAGTTTCTCTCTCAGAGGGGATGACCTGGCCTGTAGATTAAGTCAAAATTGCAAAACCAGGTTCTTGAAATGACATCCTTTGAGCATCTAATTCAAGCCTTGCCTAATGATGGCCCTATCCTTGGACTGTTATATGAGGCGATCATTCCCTGCAGAGCTTGTTACAATATCTGGCCAACAATTTAGAAGGCATCGTACATAATACACATCATTATCATTAGTATACTTTAATCAGAATGTATTGTTCACATTTTCATGTGACGGAATTGTATAAAGATGAGTATTAGCAGGAAGAAAAATTGTAAATAAAGGATAGAGAAATATAAAAGACACACACACACACACAAATAACCTCTATTAAAACCAGGACATGGACTACAGTGAGAAGAACACCTACATGAATATTCCTACGGCTATCCGTTCTCTAGTCCAACTAATGACACTCCAACTTACGATCTGTGGACCCACAGCAGCAAACTAAGGATTACAATCAAAATCAGAGTCTCTTGGCTTTGTGTCTTTAAATCTGTGTTTTAATATCTCCAGATGACTGGGCTGTACCCTAACGTTTGAGAAGGCTGCTTTGTCTATAAATTGCCATTGTATAAACAAATGTTATAGTTCTTAAATACCAACAATTGGTTTTATTTTATGTATACTGTTTCTCAATTATTTATTGTAAACCGGCCTTGTGATAGGGCATGAGTCTTTATAGCAATAATCCCATTATATTTTGTTTAAATATGCAAAGAGGCCAATCCTACATTTTTGATGAGCTGCAACGGGAAATCGTCTGAATAATTCAGGGGTCTGCCTGATGACCTGCCGTGTTTCCATTTGCTCCATCTCCCCTGTGTTGTTGCCTGTGTGACAATTCTTCCTACTTAAATTTTGGTAAGGCCTGAATTTGAAATCATCAGGATGTAAAAGAGGGGAGAAAATTATTTGGATAATATAAGTAAAAAAAAAAAAAAAAAAAAAGAAAAGCAATGTCACCCCCTGCTCCCCATTCCCCTCTTGTTGTATCTAGGTGCCCTATGTCAAAATGTTTGTGGCCCATATTATACACTCTTTTCCTACCATGACTTTTAGGAATTTTTTATAGTAATTATTTAACACATCTTAAAGTAGAGCCAGAGGCATGGATGCATGGAACAAACTGACAAATGTCAGAGGAGAGGGGGGTTGGGGGGACTGGATACAGGAAGGTGAAGGGATTAGCTAAAGAACATATATAAGTAGCCTGTGGACACAGGCAATAGTGTGGGGGTGGTTGAGGGAGGGGGCTGGGGACTGGGTGGGGGTGGGCAAAGAGTGGGGGCGAGAGGGGAAGGAATAGAATTAGTGTCAACAATAAAAAATTTAAATTAAAATAATATCATTTAAGGTCATTCGTCTTTTTTCCTTATCTGCATGGTTTTCTGCCTCTCTGTCAATTTTTTTAATATTTCTAATCTAGTTAGAAAATAATTGAATTGAGTTTGTGTACATCAGACTATCTTTAGCCCTAGTAAAATGGAGTACAGAGAATGATAAGGGCTTACAAGTAAATCGGTGCGTGCAAATGATTTTCTAATAGCAAGGATGATTTAATAATATAAATGGCATAAAGGTAGTTTATTTCATCTGGGCAACAGCTATCCAAATGCAGTATCCCGCAATATTTCTGTGCAAC
Organism: Murina feae; assembly: GCA_004026665.1. Taxonomy (NCBI): domain Eukaryota; kingdom Metazoa; phylum Chordata; class Mammalia; order Chiroptera; family Vespertilionidae; genus Murina; species Murina feae. The sequence continues at coordinate 23,027 of PVJC01003498.1, forward strand.
ATTCCTTGCTGGATATGCAGAGATATGCCATCTTTTTCATTTGTGATCTTTGCATAGGTGGTTTAAAAAATATTTTTTTTTTCATTTTTAGCAAAGGGGGTTGTTGGCTGAAGTTTAAGAAGAGGCGCTGCCGAGGGAAGAGAAAAAACGGAGCCAAATAGCCTCCCCCTCTTTAGAAACATTTATGAATCCTCAGCTACCTTGATAAATTTCCAACCAACTTGTAGAGGGCAGTCTGACTTTAAAACAAATTATGTTTGAAATCCCAAAAGCTGCAGCCGAGTTGGCAGATACGACTTCAACTTTGGACGCATTTTGGAATGATCCCTGACAAATACTGGCCGTCTGGCAGGAAAATCAGTCACCATGGTAAGCAGGAGTCCGCACTGCCCCTGGAATCCCATCTGAGCACTTAATCTCTTCCTTCCCCTTGTTATTCTCTAATTGCTTCTTTCTGTACTATACCTTCCAAGAGGGCAAGGGTTATGTTCACACATCTTTTGTAATCCCAGTCAATAGAATTACAGGCAGCAGAGATTCAAAACAGTTTTTGTGACTTGCTTTTCTCTATCTCTGCCTCTAATTATTCAGTGAAATGAAACATGGCTGACACTTAGCAACATTTTTTATTTGGAATGTTCGCACTAAGAGGGCTTGAATCATGTCTGCTTGTTCAAATGTCAAATGAGAGTGGCTTAGTGCTATCTACAGGATGAGGCATATAACATATGCTTCGTTAATATTGACTGGCAGAATGATGAAAGAACACCATTCCAAATCAAGACGTAAACATTTAAAAATGCAAGTCTGGCAGTACTCGTCAAAATGAAGCATTCTGAAGCTTTTGAGAAAACTTTTCACAAGGGGCAGTTTGAAAACAATGGTTCAGCACACATATTTGTGAACGTAGTAATAACTTCAATCACCATATTCTTAAACATGAGATCCGAAGTTCACTCGATGTAAAAAAGTTCTATAACTACCACCACAGCATTTCTGTGGACATGATTACAATTAAAAGTATGTAGCTCAATCTATAAGGGACGTTTGACAGTATCAGGAGACATTTTGGGAAGAGCTACTACTGACACGTGGTAGGTAGGGGCCATTGATGGTAGAAGCCATCCTACAACACACAGGACATGACCCTACAGCAGAGAATTATCCAGCCGCAGACCGTCATTAGCACTGAGGTTCAGAAAACCTGGCATATGCAGACAAATATTCGTAAACTCTATTTATACAAAATGAGAAAAATCTGAAGCTGCAGCAATTAGAAAATGGCACAAAGTATGTATTCAACTCTCTGCTCTCAACAACTAACAGCAAATCTTAGCGTCTGCACCAAAATTACATTAATGATATAAACAAGTTTCTAAACGACTTGACATCTAAACCAACTACCCAAATCCTGTAATTTATCAATGAAAGGAGGCAAGGCCAGTCTGTGACTTTCATTGGCTATATGATTATTTTTTTAGTTCAAATTTCTATTTCTATTTATTTTAGAGATATGGCTAGCTAGAGTTGGATTCTCTCTCCTAAGTTTAGATGAGTTAGACTCAATTGCTATATTTGGACTGCTACCTTGAATGTGTCACTGTGGGCTAAGGGTATAAAGTTTATAAGCAGATAATTTTGGAAAAGTTATGTATATCATTTATCCAAAGAGAGAAAAACTATTAGCTATAAAAATAGTTATTTTTTTTTCTTTTTCTGTTAAACATTCTTAATTTTGTGTTGCTTTTTTATTCAGTTTTCATTGATTGGAATTGTTTTAAAATATGTAATACTAGAGGCCAGGTGCACAAAAATTTGTGCACTCGGGGGAGGGGGGGTCCCTCAGCCAGGCCTATGCCCTGGAGTCTGGAACCCCTTGGGGGATATCAACCTGCTGGCTTAGGCCTGCTCCCTGGGCAATCAGGCCTAAGCTGGTAGTCAGACATCCCTCTGGCAGCCCAGGAGCCCTCAGGGGATGTCCACTTGCCAGCAGGGATCAGGCCGAAGCTGAAGTCAGACATCCTTAGCACTGCTGAGGAGGCAGGAGAGGCTCCTGTCACCACCACTACACTGGCGCTGGCAGCCTGGCTTGTGGCTGAACAGAGCTCCCCCTGTGGGAGCACACTGACCACCAGGAGGCATCTCCTGCATTGAGTGTCTACCCCCTGGTCATCGTTGGGTGTCATAGTGACCAGTCATTCCCACTCGATCTACTGTTGGGGTCAATTTGCATATTACCCTTTTATTATATAGGACAGAAGCCTGGTGCACAGGTGGGGGTTGGCTGGTTTGCCCTAAAGAGTGTCCCAGATCAGGGTAGGGGGTCCCGCTGGGGTGCCTGGCCAGCCCAGGTGAGGAGCTGAGGGTTGGCCAAGCCCCCTCAGTGGGGATCCTCACCCCATGGAGGTGTGGCCAGGTGCCTTGCCAGCCTGGGTGAGGGGTTGAGGGCTGTTTGCACTCTGGTCAAGTCCCCCAGTTGGGATCCTCACCCCATGTGGATGTGGCCAGCCTGGGTGAGGGGCTGAGGGCTGTTTTCAGGCTGGCCATGGCCGTGGGCTGGAAGCAGGTATCTGGGATTTATTTAACTTGTATAATTGAAACTTTGTTGTCTTGGTCTCACTCAAAGCCTAGGTTGCCCCTGGCAACCCAGGTTCCCAGCCCCTCCTTGAGCAGAGGTCATGGCTGCTGCCAGTATCTTGGGTTTATTTACCTTCTGTAATTGAAACTTTGTTGCATTGAGCAGAGCTCAGGGCCGACAGGGCAAGTGGGAATCTTGGCTTCCTCCATCACCGGGACAAGGCAAGCCTCCTGCCTCACTACAGCTTCGTGGCTGCCACCATCTTTGTGACAGAGTGAGGTCAATTTGCATATTACTCTTTTTATTAGATATGATTAGCGCTGGACAGTGTGGCTCAGTTGGTTGGGCATCATGTCATGCACTGAAGGGTTGCTGGTTCTATTGCTGGTCAGGGCACATGCCTGGGTTGCAGGTTCAATCCCAGGTTAGGGGCTTGTAGGAAGCAGCCAACTAATGTTTCTCTCTCTCTCCTTCTCCCTTCATCTCTCTCAAAATCAATTACAAAATCTTTAAAAACTATGCAATATTAAAAGACACTAAAGCCAAATTAGTTTTAACCATGGAGTCTCCTTTAAAGGAATCCTAATTAAATACTATGCCTATTCAACTGTGAATAATGGTTTCAATGATTGGTCAAATACCTATTTATAAAATAATGTCATTTTGAATAAAAATGTAAGTATGTCACATTGAAGTATTTATCAAAGCAGGTACTTAGATAATTAGGATTATCAACAATGCTTTATTGAATCCCTTAAAATTTTCTTCTTAAAACTAAAGAAATCTGTTTGGCAGTGACTTTGATGTTTTCAACAGTTTCTTTAAAACTTGAATAGATCAAAATGTAAATATGTTACATTATGGAGGGAGACTTGAAAACTTGAAAACATGGGGCCCCACGGTCAAATGGTTTTGTTGACTAAAGTGCAATACAACAATTAGTTTTTTAATCATTAAACTTGTTAAAATTATGAAAGGAAATTCATTATGCAGGTGGGTTACTATGTTCTTTTCCTTTTGTTTTTCTACTTAACGAGATCATAGTTGCAGAGCCAACAGAAATATGAAGTATGCATAGAAGGATCCCAGAACTTTAGTGAGCTTCTAATGGCTTCAGCAACAAAGGGTGAATGCATGTTCATTAGTTCCCATTCTAATTCTACAATTTAATCAAGTGTGGCTCTCAGCACAAACATGTGTTATGAAAATTAACGTGGTGTGTTCTGAAGATATGAAGGACTCACACAGTTTGTGTGGAAAAACTAATAGTGCAACCTAAATCCTTTGTCTTTACTTTGTAGAACCTTTATGGTATATGCCTTCCTCGCGCATGCATACAGTTCCAAAATCAGTTTAATGAGATTTAAGAAGAAAGAGATTAAAGACCATTAAGTTGTAACACTCAACAAATGAATAGGTTGGTCATAATATATTTCAATATCTTCCGTACTTTTTAAGATACGAAGAAAACTGCTGATATCTACCAATAAAATATATTACATAATTAAATATTATATTAGAGATATGGAGAACAGCTCCTTACCATTTTCCTACCTTAAAGATAACCCTAAACATATATGCATATCCCTTTAAGGATAAGCAGAATTAATTCTCCTTATTTTTCATTCCGAGAGGGAATATAAAAGAGGCCGTGTTAAACTACCTTCTCTACCAAAGTACAGCATAGATCACATTTTTATAGCTGAGTTAGCATCTTGACAGATATTATTTCATAGTGGAAATGTCATGTATTAAGGACATTGGCATTGTTAAGCCAATAGCTGCTGTGGTTTAAGGGCAAATAAGATAATTCAGTGTTGGGAACAAAATATTTTCCACGCCTGCTTGTCTGTCCAGAAGTCGTTTAGATGGAATCAGCAGTAGGATCGCCCATAAGATCATGCCTTTCTATTTAGTTCCACATGACATCTTCAAAGAAGGCTCCTACAGGTAGATCTAGGCTGGCCTCTTCAGCATAACACACATGCTTGATAAAGAGTCCATGGCTTCCCATTTACCCTTTGATCTAATTCTCCAAGACTATCCACATAAAGTCTCTCCCCCTACCACACTGAACTCCTCATCCTCCTCTGACCCATCTTCCTCTCTCGCCTTTGCTGTCTCGGCCCGGAATCTTCGGCATCTACAGCAGGTTTGCAGGTGTGTAGAGCAAATGCTGCCTTCTAGGGAACATTTCCTTCTAGGGACGGTGAGCTGTCATAAAGCCGCTCATCTGACCCCGGTGGCTGGTCATTTGCTTCTCTCTTCTCTCATGCTGTGCGTCACACACCTTGAACACGATCATGCTTTATTTCTCTCCCGGATTCTAAGTCCACTGTGCCATTCATGATGTTTATTCATTTTCCATTGGTTCCACAACCTAGCACAGTGTCTATTATGAAGCAGGTAGTAATGGTGCTGAATGACTAAAGGAGTGATGGTACTTATCAGCCAGGGTACCCATGACTTTAAAGGGATGTAAACTCAACAGCAACTCCATGCTGACACTGGATAAGAGGATTCAGTTGAAATAAAGCAAAACAAAACAGAAGCGATCCCTTGATTGGACAAAAGGATGGTCTTAAAAATCCATTCATTCAATGGCTTTGCTTTCCTCTAACAGTGCCCCTGTCTGGCAATTGCCAGCTTTGTCATTTAGTGTGAGAATTCCTGGTCTTCTGAGGGCCGCATACCACCCGAGGAACTTTAAATGTTTGAGTTCACCACGTAATTTCCATTCAATGCAAGACTTACACATACCCAATTACATGGTGCAATATGCCCTTCATGTATTATGGCTAAGACACTGACACAACTGCAGTATAAACTTTTTCATTAGGGCTTTCCCATGCCACAAACCGTTTTAATAGCCATATATCTGCTCAGGTTCTTGTCAAACCTCGCCATGTGATAAGAGGGGGAAAAAATGCTTTATTCGCTTACACAGCAATCACTTTGTATACCTCCAAGTAGATTTTCAGCGTACAGGAAGTTTAAAATGCACGTCCTAAGCGGTATTGTAGGCCAGTCTTTTTCCAAATGATAAGGCAAATAGGGTTCCCAGCAGATGTCTGAATATTTATGGGCAGCGTCTTTTGTCTGGTAAAAGGTTTATCTCGCTTTAACTAGCACTCAGGACGGTGAGCTGTCATAAAGCCGCTCATTAAAAACTTCTCCCTACTGACAAATAGGCCCCCAAACCCGACTGCAAATCATTTCCAAGGCCTTGCAGGATTCTGTTGGTGAATGGGCCTGGGAAATTACTTCTCAACCCCCAAGGGTGATCAAGAGGAAAAGCTGGCTGTTCTCCTACTTATGGCCATTGTTTATAGAGCAAATTGCCTAAATATGTCACAAGGCACCTTGATTCTGGCTATTACTAGGAAAGCAGCTATTCCTTGTCCTGCAATTTGCTGCAAAATGGACTTTACTTTGTGGTCCCTGAGAGAACATTTCTGGGCTATTCGTTTTCTCTTTTAAGACATTTTTAGAAAGTTGCCTGGTTAGAGCTGGCAACTCAACTAGACTGAAAGATACAGGTGTGAAGTCAAGACCCAATTAAAAAACAAATTCACTCCCTTTAAAGTACACTTTCTATTAGTACATTTGTCAGTAACATGTCTCACACTCAGTATATATACTATTGATGAGATGTTTTGAAATGTGATGCTGACATAAAATATGTCCTGATGCAATGGCCATGTCCTCGGGTAAACATTTACATCATATTAGCATTCAACCAAGATCTAATCGGAGGCCTGTGAGATGTCAGTTCATATACATAAAGTGGTCCAGTGGATGAGATGAAAGCCGATTTTATGTTTCTTTTCTCGTGTCCTATTTGTTGAAGAAACTTATACAGAAAAACATCTTTTATTTCACTTAGACATTATTGCCCTTTCTCAACAGTAATACTATAATAGTAATTGTGGCTTTTGCTAAGTTTAATAGAATGGCTGTAAACTCACTAGGACCTTGTTCCTCAACGTGTGGTCCAGGATCAGATAGCATCATCTGGGAGCCTGATACAGAATCTCAGGTCCAACCCCAGCTCCACTGCATTAGACTCTGCAGTTCAGTAAGAACCCCAGGTGAGTCTTATTCAAGGTCAAGTTTGAGAAGATTTGCTTAATTTATTTTTAATGTCTTCCATGGCTCTGAGTACATTTTCTATTGCATTATTTTTAAAGAGATTCTTGGTTTGTTTCTTAATCATTTTTCTTAATTTCTTTTCCAGTTCCTATTGGAGGGCCAGGCAGCCTCAAATAATCATAGTAACATTAATGTGCCTCTCACAAATATAACTATGAACAACTGGATATTTAGTTCAGTTCCTAAAGAGTCTCCATAGGATATCTGCCTTTATCTATAAAATGTCCCAAAATTTCATTTCCTATGAGACATTTTTATGGCAACCCTTAAACTAACTAAAACTTCCATTCTTTCCAAATATTCACCAAATGAATTTGAAATGTCCATTATGGTCCAGATTTAGAAAAGTTTTTATAAGTAGTAGTTGGTATAAAGTAGTTAAGAGTCAACATCTGCATACATGATACACACTGAGTGGCCAGATTATTTTGACCACCTGACGTTTGTAGGCAAATTAGCTATACTTTCACGCTGAAGTTGCTAGAGGGCCAGACCATTATAAATAGGGAAGCAGGTTGTTTACCATGACAGTAAAAGTGATTTTTTTCTGAAGATAGCTAATTTGCCTACAAACGTCAGATAGTCATAATAATCTGGCCACTCAGTATATATAGTATGATGTTAAAAATAAGATTGTAAAATATTGCTGCTTGTTAGGCCCTCATGAAAGCAATCAAAAGTGCCGGTTAGTTTAAAAATGAAAGTTTTTAAAAGTTCTTTGTTGCCCTGACCGGTTTGGCTCAATGGATGGAGCGTCGGCCTGTGGACTGGAGGGTCCCAGGTTTGATTCCGGTCAGGGGCATGTGCCTTGGTTGCGGGCACATCCCCTGTGGGAGGTGTGCAGGAGGCAGCTGATTGATGTTTCTCTCTCACCGATGTTTCTGGCTCTCTGTCCCTCTCCCTTCCTCTCTGTAAAAAATGAATAAAATATATTTTAAAAAATAAAAGTTTTTTGTTGTCTTGATCTTTTATCTGCACTCCTGACCCCAGTTTGCAACTGCTCACTGAATCTAGCATCTCAGACATGTCAAAACAACTATGTTCCATTCTGAATATTTTTGTTCTCGTTCTATCCTCTATTCTTTCTTCTATATTTGATTATTAGAATAATATGGAAAATTCCAGGTCATCCTGGCCTTCTCCTTCTCTCTCATCATTTATAACGAACCTATAGTCAAGTGTTGTCAGTGCTACATCATAAATGTATCCAAATCCTGTCTGTCTTCCTCTCAAGTGAGACTAGCTAGGTTAAGCACTTTACTATCTCTCATTAAGATTAATCCAATTATTTCCTTTGCTGTCTCTCTCTCAGTCATGGCTGAAGACATTTATGTTTTAACTAGAGGCCCGGTGCACAAAATTTATGCAGGTAGGATCCCTAGGCTTGGCCAGTGATCAGGGCCGATCTATGGGGCAACAAGTGGAGTGATTGGGGGAACCCTGCTATGGCCAGTTTGGTGTTGCCTGCTTGCCAGCCCCACCCTCTGGCCAGTCACCTCCCTCTGTGGGGCAACCGGTGGGTCAATGGGGGGGGGGGCCTGCTTGCACCTGCCCTGGCTGACCTGGGGCCTGCAGGTTGGGGGCAGCTCCTGCATTGAGCATCTTTCCCCTGGTGGTCATTGTGCAGCATAGCAACCAGTCATTCAGCCTTTTGGTCAATTTGCATATTAGGCTTTTATTATAGAGGATTCTCTCACCACATGTTATCAGTTCCCCACAAAGTGAACCCTGACTTTTCAAAATAGAATTGGAGAAACCCTACATTTCCTAAACTCCCTTGCTGCTAGAGAAATATGGTTTCTGCTAACCAGGAGGACCTGCAAAGGACTTAGATTTAGAAGAGAGTTTAGAATAACAGGTGGGCAGGACATGTGGCATTCACTTTACTGGCCAAGATGTGGCAGAAGTAGCAGGATTCCATGGTTTTCAGCAATACAGCTGGGGGTAGGGGGTGACAGTGGCAGCCTTTTAGCTCTTGTAACAGGAGATCTAGAAGTTCATTGCTGGCTAATATTCAGCATTTATTTGCTATTAGTGAATCTATTGTCAAGATTCTTCTTTCTATACAAATTATGAAATAAAAAATAAATGCTAATTTCATTGATTTTAATTTATTTTTTAAGGTAGATGGAATGAGAAACTAAACTACTATCATTCTCTTATAATTGTTAACTAAGGAGTTTTATTATGTCCTACTGCTCACTGAAGGGAAACTAATATGATTTTATGCTTACTAACTGGTATTCAGATTTTGAAGTGTTTATTGTCATGTGGCCATGATAATATACCCTTTTTACATTACTACTTGAAACTTCTATGAAAAATAAAAAATAACATGGAGCTACAAAACACATTAAAATTATTGCAAAAAAAAGCTCTTTCTGACTTTTTAACCACAGGCTGAAATTATGCTATTGCATTAAAGTTAGTCAAGAGAAAAATATTCAGAATCAGTTTTTTTTCTCTCGTAGTTTTTCTCCCACCTTTTCTTTTAGCATGCCTTCCCTTTTGCAAAGATTATATGTGGGGAAATGAATGTTCAGCAAAATTAGGCAGTCGACTAGCATCACAAGTTTTCAACATATACTTTTGCTTTATTTCATGCAAGAGCAAGTCTGAAGCCATCTGCCTGCCAACAACTACATCCTTCACTCCCATTATGGAGACAGAACCCCCCACCTCATCATTAAAAGGCAAGCTTCAAAGGGACATTGTTTTTGCTTATTCCCCGTTGTGACAGATGTTTTATATCATCTACCTCCACATGCGAACTCATGTATAAGGGACTACCCACTCTCTGCAGCCAGCTGTGGAAATAGCTCCGGTGTCATCTGTGGCAGCTCTCGTTCCATTCTTCTGACCTCACCGAAAACCACATCCAAGAGCAGGAAAAACAAACAGCCCTGATAACTTCCTTGAAAACATTTCCCGGGCAGAAGATAGGCCAGCTTTAGACAAGAGCTCTTTGCAAAGTGTGCAACAAGAGAGAGGCAAACTTATTTGAAACACTCAACTGTCACCAAGCCAGCCAATCAGGGTAATCCCTAGATTAAGGAATCATGAAGCAACAGCATCTGGGAGCATGATTCAGCTGAAAACATCTGGTGGACTCCGAGCCACTTCAATTAGCTGGAGCATGCATCCATCAATCACTTCTTTTCTTTTGATTGTATAACGTTCCCACGAGGAAATGTTTACACCACCAAGCTCATCCAGCTCTTTGAAATACTGTGACGAGACTATAACATCTTTCTTAAATGGATAGACAATTAACCGAAATTGTTCTGTGGTAGAATTATATCCTGATGCTAGAATACATTTCAAGAATGAAAATTAATCTGCTTTTGAAGAAGTCTTATATTGGCTTGGTTGAAATTGACAAAGCAAAACTTTTAGTAAAAAGAATGACATCACTTTCTAATATTGATGGGGCTGCTAAAATGATGGTACACACGCCAACTGTCTGAAATGGTAAAGCCTTAATAACTTTAAAAAAGATATTTTGTTGATATTTAGCATTTAGAATATATTTTTTTAAAACTTATCTTAGTTATCAGAATAAAAAATGCCTTTATACGCAGAGGTCTGAGGTCTCAAGGGATGGATGGTTCATCTCTGAAGAAGAGTTAGCAGTAATTACAGATGTCAATCATAACTCACTTATGGAGAGCCTCAGCTCTCCTTAGCTCTTTCATTAATGCCAATTGTCAACCCACTTGTTAATTAAGGATAGTATTTTATTGTGTCATTCCTCTTAAGATTTCTGCACGCACCCCAGAAACAACTGTTTAATTAGTGCCTTTTAGTATTTGCATGTCAATGGAGTAGTAAACACAGCTAACCCACACATTCCATGTAGCAACCTATTCTATGGTGGGTATTTTATAAAAATGAAAAAGTCCTAAAGAAATCTAATTACAACTCAATGGATTCCTCATAGGATAGGCCTAATAAATAGTAATATCCAATGGTCTTGAAATAAGGTTAACTTTAAAAAAATTATTTTTTACCCACTGTACAAAATTCAAACTTACTTAAAAATGATGCAACTTCATTGGTTCATAATAGTTTCTGTGGGTTTTTAAACTATCTTTTTTTTTTTACATAACATTCATGGGGGGGGGGAAGGTTATTATGAATCAGGAAATAAGCGATCAAAGTTAAAAATTGTATTCTAAGAATTCATCCATATAAGAAATGATTTTGCCCCATACTGTTTGGTTCAGCAATATTGTGGACTCAGAAGGGTAAAATGGTATTTTTAAGATAAATTGGGATGAAGGTAGTATGCAAAAAGATAGTATGTAAGAATTTCAGGGGGCGAAATCAGAACACAAAATTAGTTTTGATTTACCATGCTTTTTAAGAACTAAATGCAATGATTAATTTAACATTCTTTAAACACCTAAATTGTGAAGACCAGTAATCATACTTGCCAATTTGCTCACACCACAAATTTTCCAAAAGCCAAACTATAAATGAGTCTCCTCTGATACAGAGTTAAGAGATATGCTGTTTCATTTCAAATACAACTTATCTGCAAAAGTGAATGACAGTCCAATTTTTTTTGTTAATCTGGCTTGATTTTAACCCGTGTGGCTGATTTCAGTAAGCCAGTGAGCAACTTGCTTCTTGCGACTGCCATACATGACCTAATTTGCAAATCCGATTTCCAGAGCTGTGGGACATGGTTCACATAAGTACATTTTTAAAAAATGAGAGAGGTCAATAATGGAACAACCAGGCTTTCTGCTGTGTTCTAGTGCTAACACTCTAAAATCATGTCAAATCACCCAAATTGTTGTTGTTTTTTTCCTGGAATCTGAGAGTAGAGAGAAACAGGAAGGTCGTCCAGTGGAAACAAAATGTGTGAATACTGGGCAGAAAAGCTGATGATCTAAGGAGCTTACGGAAGCAGACGGCAGTATCTCAGGCAGTGACTTTAGCATCTTTCAGCCAGGGCCCTGTTTCCTATGGAGATGGAGCCTACGAGGACCTGATATTGCTGGTAACTCTGTAGGGATTCCCCAAACCTGCTCCATGGAGGCAGCCAAAGTATCAAAATAACACTGCATCAAAACCTGCATATTTTGATTATAAATACTATGAGGCAGGAAACTGCAATGCAAATATAGAGAGAAACCATTGAAAAAAATTATAATCGGGATTAGCAACTGTAGCAATTAATGACTCTGCATGTTCAGCAGGTGTTATACTCATCTACTTGCAGAGTAGTCGTGATGGTTTGCAGATCTGAAGCAGAGGTCCCAGAGTTCTGACAGCTGCATTTTCCTCATAAGAAAGCTTTATTCCTTCATTTTACTTCTCTGATAATTTTTTTCTCTCAGCCTTTATTTTACCTATTGCTGATTTCTTGGGATGAAGGATGCAATGTCCCATGTAAATTCAATATTGATTTTATGTCCCCCAAAGAGTAGACTGGTATCTGCCTTTATCTTTCACCTTTAGTGAGTCAGAAGACGGTCAATGAAATCCACTGAATTTGTTTTCTGTGTTATTAACATGTCTGTGTTTGGCAAAGTATTCTTAAGGTTTTTACATTAGTGTAGGATTTTATGCAAATCCTCTTAGTTAAAAATTTGTTAGAAAAAAACCTTAAAAATGAAATACTTCATTTTTATTATTTTTTTTTTCCATTTAAAAATGGGCCTACATGAAAAGAAGAGACAAAGGATTGTCTTTTTTTGGTTTTATTTTTAATAACTATTTTTATTTTTAATTTATGCAATAGATACTATCTAATACAAGGGAAATGACCAAATATTGTTCCTTTATTTGATTTGTGTTTAATTTAAAACTGCTTGATCTTTATGAAATAGTATATGGGGCTGAAAAAAAAGTAAGCTTCTGGTCTTCAATACAAAATTGAATAAAAATTATTATACAATGCCTAAATCACTTACATCCTTCAGTAATAAACTACCTTATGTGTGGAAAACTGGTAGAGTATTTCAGCATATAGTTTCAGATAAAGCACTAGTTGACATGAGCTTAAAGAAAATACACCACTCTTTTGTAATATGCTTTTATGGAATTTTCTTATAGTGATTTATTATATGGTTTATCTAATCCATCTGTTTTAAAATGCAAAAAGTGTGATTAACTGGATAACTTTATAAAGGTCTATAGTATTTATGGGCCATTTTCAATCACTGTGCACATTAAAAATAAGGTATATTTACCTCAGACATCATCTAGCATTATATAATTTTGAGAAAATAAGAATTAAATTCTGATACTATTTGGTTGAATGTGCCAGTCAGAATGAAAGCTTTTAACTAAATAATATGAATTCCTTTCAACTTAAAATTTAATGATGGGATTGCTAAAAGATGAAAATATATCTTATTTCTTATACTAATTAAATCAGCATTAATGGACAAAAGATATCTTACTAATATTTTGTATTCTATGTACAAAAGGACCCAATTATATTTTTTTTGTTAATCTGTCAACTTAATTTACTCTGGGTTAAATTATATAACCTGATATATGAAAACTTAATGAAGAATCAAGCCACATATAATGAAACAGAATTGGTGTTAATTGGGTTGAAACATACCTGTTTCAGATCTGACATCAATTTGTGTGATATCAGAAAAGGCAATTAACCTCTCTGAATCACTTCCTTCATCCATAAAAACATTATCCTATAATATCCAGGTTTATATTTTGTGATAACATATGTAATATTACCATAAGACAGCGAGGAAAGGACCTTTACATAACCTAAATAAGCAGAGCATTCTCCCAGAGATAGAAAACTGTGCATTGAAAAGATCAGTTCACCATGCTGATGCCTGGAATGCTCTAGAAGGTCACAAACTTTTCATTACATAGTAATAGAAAAAAAAAGCACAGCTTAAGTGTATTCATTGACAACTTTATGCACACAAAGATACTAATAGTCAGATCAAATTCTTCAGAGGAGGTTTTGAGAGAAACACATAGACTATTAGTTTGATGGGAAGGCTATGTTCTGTTTCCTCTGGTCCCTCTCCAGGCTCCCAACCAACACACATACACACTCTCTCTTACCCAGCCAGGGCCCACGAATATGTGCAACCAGAATCCCATGAGTCTTTTTTTAACAAAACTTAACAAAATGCATATTCCCTAATATACTCATCTGTCTTCTCCAATACACTGTTGGTTCCGCAAGGGCCAGGGCTGGCTCTGTTTACTCTGCACCATATGCCTAAACATGGGGCCACACACAGCATCTGGCACAGTGACTTCTCTATGAATGTTGTTTAAATGAAAAAGCAAATGAGAGAAGGCATGAGCTTTTGGGTGTAAGTGTCTTGAAGAAAGAGCACTGTGGTGGAGAAATGAAGGATGTTGAAAATAATGGCTGAGTTTCTGAAAGACAAATTTTATCTTCTTGACAATTTCATCAAAATTTAACCTCAAATAATGAACATGGTTGATTGGCATATATTTTTAATACTTTATATTAATACTAGGGGCCCGGTGCACAAAAATTTGTGCACTGGGGGGGGGGGGGTGTGTTCTTCAGCTCAGCCTGTGCCCTCTCACAGTCTGGGACCCCTTGGGGGATGTCCACCTGCTGGTGTGCCTGGCCAGCCTGGGTGAGGGGCCGATGTCTGTTTGCAGGCTGACCAAGCTCCCCAGTGGAGACCTTCACCCCATGGGGGTGTGGCAAGCCTGGGTGAGGGGCTGAGGGCAGTTTTCAGACTGGCCACAGCCCCTTCAGGATTCAGGTCCCTACTGGGGTGCCTGGCCAGCCTGGCAGAGGGGCTGAGGGCTGTTTTCAGGCCGCCCACAGCTCCCATTGACCCTCGGGGTCATCTGCCTGGGAAGCCATCAGGTGGCCAGGGCACACTCAGGGAACCCGGGAGGCCTGTGTGTGTGCCCCGAAATGATCGATTCCAGGCCACAACCTCTTCCTGCCCTGCTCCTCCCGCCCACGGCTTCAGCCACTGGCTTGCTTGCTCTTCCCATCCTGTGCTTTGGCTGGACCTTGTGTGCGGCTTCTCCCGGCTGCGGCCTCCGCCATCTTGGCTAGGCTAATTTGCATATAGTTGCTCTGATTGGCTGGTGGGCATGGCTTACCCGTCCTGAAGAGACAGTTAATTTTAATATGATGCTTTTATTAGTTTAGATTTCTCCTATTGGAATGTAAGTCTCATAAAGGAAAGAACCTCTGTTGTGACCAGTTTTGTATTCTAAGTGCCTAGAATGGTGCCTGGCCCATAGCAGGCACCGATAAATGTGTTTTGAGCGAATGAACAAATGCATGAATAAAATGACTTAATCTAACATTTCTTAGTGTAATGGGAAAAAAAGACTAGATAAAAATATCTACTTTTTTTTTTTTTTACTGCTATCATTCTTCCAAGATACAGAAGTTTTCTGACTCTACTGGAAATATTCCAGAAGTTAATTAATTATACAATAATCATAATTTCAAGTTCTTGAATCTCCTTTTGGAGGGTTCTTAAATACCTTGAGATTAATAAAATATAAAACTCATTTTATTCCCCTAAGGTATATCATTAATTTTAAAATGCACACATATTTTTATGGAAATATAACCCATGTGTTTCTGATTCATTTACATGTTTAGTGTTCCATCCCAACTATAGTCAGACTTATGTAGTAATTAAAAGCCTACGTTAGAGAGGGTGGGGGCAGGCTGGCAGGGGTCAATGGAAAAAAAAAGGAGACATATGTAATACTTTCAGCAATAAGGATTTAAAAAATAAAAAATAAAAGCCCACTTTAGGATAAACATGTGCTTCTTCTGACCAACCAGTAAGTATGTTTCTAATGAAAGCAATATAAGGAATATCCAACAACTTTCAGGTGCGTTCAAAAATCATAATTTTTGAGAGGTTTAATAATTCAAAACAAAAAAAATTTGTGCTTTTAATGAATATTCACTGGAGTTTATTAAACTTACCATAGTCAAGAAGAGAATGTACACCCTAAACAAGTGCTGTGAGATTTAATAATTGTCTAATGAATATCTAAACTAATAAAAACGGAATAGTAAAATTAACCGTTTCTCCGGGACGCCCAACAGCCAATCAAAGTGACTATATGCAAATTAACCCAGCCAACATGGCAGCTGGCCGCCACTCACAGACCTGAGTAAACATTTAGGCAGCGTCCATTGCAGCAGGAGCGAAAGGGAAACTACCTGCGCTCCACTCACTTAGCCTTGCCTGAAGCAAAACACATTTGCAACACATTTGCAACATAAGGAGCTGAAGCTGGGCCTGAGTCTAAGAGTAACAACTGTTTCATTATAGAAGCCACGAGGTGAGGCAGAGGAGGCTTCCTTAGTAAAAGGCCTCGCCTTAAAGGAACAGCATCAATTATAGGAGATAAATAAACCCCAGCCCTTAAAGGAACAGCATCAATTATAGGAGATAAACCTCAGAACCTGCGTCCAGCCAGCCTTGCTGGGACATTGGGTCAATGGGAGCTGTGGGCAGCTTTAAAGCCCCTCACCCAGGCTGGTAAGGCATGCTAGCAGGTGGACATCCTCAGAGGGGTCCCAGACTACGAGAGGGCACAGGCGGGGCTGAGGGATCTCCCGAGTGCACAGAGCAGCTGCAGGGCGGAACAGCACAGGACCCTGGACCAGTGAGTGGGAAAGAGGCGGCAGGGTTGCAGGGCACCGGGAAGCGGGAAAGAGGCGGCAGGGTTGGAGGGCACCAGGAAGTGGGTAAGAGGCGGCAGAGGGTCGGCAGCCTGCTTGGTGGGCTTCCCAGGCCCCTTGCAGGGCACCAGGAAGTGGGAAAGCAAGGTGGCGGGCTGGGGAGTGGGAAAGAGGCAGCAGGGGGGTCTCGGCCTGCTTGGTGGCTGCCCAGGCCCTTTGCGGGGCACCGGGGAGCGGGAAAGCAAGGCTGCAGGGGCCGGGGTCCTGCTTGGCAGCTCCCCAGACCCCTTGGCGGCACCGGGAAGTGGGAAAGAAAGGCAGCAGGGGACGGGTGAGTGGGAAAGAGTCGGCGGCCTGCTTGGCGGCTTCCCAGGTCCCTTCTGGGGATCAGGGAGCAGGAAAAGGCTGGCCTGACCACGAGGCGGGGTTTTCCCTGCTTTCTGGTGGCTGGAGGAAGTTGGGCAGTAGGCAAGCTTGGGAGGCAGGTAGCACCCAGCCCTGGCCACAGCTCAAAAAAGAGAACAACATGCAGGGGAGGGCAAGAGTTTGAGAGATCAACATAGAGGGGGTGCCTGTTCCAAGCCTCCATGGTGTGCCTGGGGGCAGGCCCCCAGCAGGTAGACACACACAGGAGGACTGCTCTGAGCCTCAGATGCGGCTGGGGGCAGGTCCCCAGTGGCC
The DNA here is from genome assembly GCA_004026665.1 of Murina feae. Taxonomy (NCBI): domain Eukaryota; kingdom Metazoa; phylum Chordata; class Mammalia; order Chiroptera; family Vespertilionidae; genus Murina; species Murina feae. The sequence goes on from PVJC01003498.1 coordinate 40,090, forward strand.
ACACACACATACATACACACACACACACACAGAAGGAGCCTGGCAGACTAGGGCCATCATAGTATATCCACTGAGGGGTCCCAGACTGTGAGAGGGCACAGGCCAGGCTGAGGGACTCCCTCCACCCCGAGTGCACAAATTTTTCTGCACCAGGCCACTAGTAATCTATATAAGACCAATTGAAAGAAAAGAAAGGAGAGAAAGATCTATTAGAGATTACAGGAATATAGGTAAAAATAGACTTTCATTCTTGCATACTTTTGACTTTGTTAGGAAATCAATACTATAACAATTTATTTCATTTTCTAGGATGCGTATAAGAAGAAACTGTGTCAGCCAGAACATTTCTCACCATATGCCTGGCAAGGTATAATAGAAATGGACATGATCAAATGATTGGATCTTTCTGATTTTCATGGGACTGTCTACATAACTTCATAAGCAAGGGTAATTGCTACTAACAGGGCAGTCTTGCTGAACCATGGCAGATCAGGATCATAAATACTGGGAACACAGCCTACTCAGTCTCAGAAGACATTGAAGCTACATGATCTTGCATTAACAGTTTGCTCCAAGTACAGAATTAAGTGTCTCTTGTTTTTGTTGTTAGAATTGTGAAACAAAAAAATTGACAAAAATCTTTGACAGTGGTCCTAGCTGGTTTGGCTCAGTGGATATAGCATCAGCCTGTGGATCAAAGGATCCCTGGTTCAATTCTGGTCAAGGGCACATGCTCAGGTTGCAGGCTCGATCCCCAGTAGGAGGTGTGCAGGAGGCAGGCAATCAATGACTCTCTCTCATCATTGATGTTTCTAACTCTCTCTCCCTCTCCTTTCCTCTCTGAAATCAATAAAAATATATTTATAAAAATCTTTAAAACTGTTCAAATGTCAGTAATTATATCCTACTGATTAAAGGTTTATATTTGAAACATTTAATCCTGTTGTATTGGGAATATTCCCCTAAAGGACCCTGCTGCTGATTGTCTGCCAATGAATCATCATTTTCCCCAATTTCATATCCAATCTTATTTTTAGACTAGAGGCTTGATGCACGAAATTTGTAAGAGTAGACTGTTCTTCCCTTGGCTGCTGGCATCGGTTTGTTTCTGGCACCCAGGACCCGGGCTTCCCTTGCAGCCCTGGCTTTGTCTGGAAGGTCATCCAGTCTAATTAGCATATTATGCTTTTATTATTATTGATTAAAGAGATAAAGAAGGAAAGTTAAATCTTTGAGCCACCATCTAATTTGTAAACACTTGTCTAGAGCTATAGACATACATTCAAGGATTCTTGGGAAACTTACTTTCCAATCTTTAAAATGTCAAAGAGGAAGGAGAGAAAACCCCAGAAAACAGTGTGTATAAAATCCAAAATCCTCAGGGCATGGGAAAATCCCACAGGAAAAGATGATGTTTTTCAATAATTTAGATTTCACTCCCCACCCACCCCCACCCCCATCCTCATACCCCGCCTCACGAAGTCTTTTCAAATTGGCCACTTATAACACTGGAATGATGGAGTCATTTGGAGCTCATACTTTGATAATAAGTCAAAGTAGTTCATATTACCATTATCAACCATAACAGTAGAGTAAAATACACTTGAAAGCCCTCAGTCCAAACCAAAGATAGGATAACCTAGAAAAGCATGAAATAATCTGTCAAGGTCAGTAAAGCAAAGAAATAAATAAAATTTTCAGAATCATGAAGAAGAGACCATCCTATTCCACAAGTGGTAGGAACCTTTCAGAGATCATGGTTTAGGGTTTATAGAGGCCCTGAATTTACCATCTATCCTATCTAATAAAAGAGTAATATGCAAATTAACCCTCACTTCGTCACAAAGATAGCGGCAGCAGGGAGCTATAGCGAGGCAGGAGACTTGCGTTGCCCTGACGATGGAGGAAGTCAAGATTCCCACCTGCCCTGTGGGCCCTGAGCTCTGTTCAAGGCAACAAAGTTTCAATTATACAAGTTAAATAAATCCCAGATACCCGCTTCCAGTCTGTGGCCATGGCCAGCCTGATAATGGCCCTCAGACCCTCACCCAGGGTGACCAGGCACCCCAGTATAGACCACCACCCTGAAGGAGCTGTGGCCAGCCTGCAAACAGCCCTCAGTCCCTCACCCAGGCTGGCCAGGAACCCCAGTGGGACACCCTTCAGGGCAAATCAGCCAACCCCCACCTGTGCACCAGACCTTTGTCCTATATAATAAAAGGATAATATGCAAATTGACCCTAACTGAAGAACCACTGAGAATGACTGGTCACTATGACACACACTGACCACCAGGGGGCAGACACTCAATGCAGGAGCTGCCCCCTGGTGGTCAGTGCGCTCCCACTGTAGCCTCTCCTGCCTCCTCAGCAGTGCTAAGGATATCTGACTGCAGCTTAGGCCTGCTGCCTGCTGGCAAGTGGACATCCCCTGAGGGCTCCTGAGCTGCCAGAGCAATGTCTGACTGCCAGCTTAGGCTTGATCCCCCGGGGAACAGGCCTAAGTCAGCAGATGAATATCCCCTGAGGGGTCTCAGTGGGCATAGGCCGGGCTGAGGGAAGCCCCCAAGTGCACAAATTTTTGTGCACCAGGCGTCTAGTATATATAAAAGCCCAGCGACTGAACAGTGGAACTCCCATCAAGACCAGTTGACCAGTAGCTATGATGTACACTAACCACCAGGGGCCAGATGCTCAATGCAGGAGTTGCTCCCTGGTTGTCAGTGTGCTCCAACAGTGGGAGTGCCGCTTGGCTGACCAGGATAAGTGGAGCTCCCACAGCAGGCTGATCCCCTCAGGCCACGCCCCCCATCATTTGACGAATTCGTGCACTGGGCCTCTAGTGATCAATAGAGAGTTACGTAAATCTAAAAATACAAGTGCCTCTTTGGGTGTTCCTATGGGCTTGACAAAGGAGCTGGTTGCTTCCTTGGTTTGTACCAGGCAAAGGGCTGCTGCTTTGTTTTCATATTTTGTTGCTCTTCCTCTCCCTACATTAGTGGCTATTAGAGGAAAGGAGATTTAATGAATAAAATATCTTTCTGAAATAGTATGCAGGATTGGAATGAAAGAGTTTTCCATGAACACAACACATAAGGCAGTTTCTCACACTTTTATATCGTCTCCTAAACTTGAAAAGAGGTTGGACTAAATGGCCTCTAAGATCTCTTATAATTTAAAGCATCTATCCCTATTTTCCAATTTATCACTGTAGCCAGTTCCTTAAGTGGAAACATCAGATGCATACGCTTTGGCTGATTCAAAAAGGCATATATTATGCAATATATAATTAACCTTAAATTTATAGATAGAAGCAAAAGTATAATCAGGTTGCTAAATAATCTTGCTTGCAAGGGGCATAAGCAAGCACTTGATTTAGTGCACTTAAGACTAGTACACTTAATATAATGTTATCATATGCATACAGTTTCATATTCCTAGGTCTAGGGGCTATTGCATATATCAAGCATGGTAATTATTAGTGAAAAGTAAATGCATTGCTAGGAATCCCATCCATTCTCTCCAATGGGAAGAAATGACTCCCACGTCTATCACTGCCACTTTTGTATGCCAAAACTCTATTTCAAACTACATATTAAAAATCTTTATCTGGTTCCACAAACTTGATGTGCCCCAAAGGAACTCTATGTCCCTGATCTTGAATTTATTCCTTCCATTCCACATATTAATTCAGTTTAAGGACATTACCTTCTATCTAGCCATCTAGGCTAACTGCTAGAGTGAGATTTGACCCATTCATCCTCCATATCTTTTCTCTTTCTCAATTTTTCTATTTCTCTTTCATACCTGTCATTCTTTCTCCTTTCATTCTAATTTATACCATAAATCTCAAAAGTGTTTAGTCTTTTTAAATCATAATAAATAAGACATTGAACATCCTCACATAAATATATATTTGTATAAAATGTATAGGTCAGTGTTTTGGCTAAATAATACCTACAGTGGAGATTAACATATGTGCATAGCAATATATACAGGGTCTCTGTCCATCTATCCACCCATCTGTCCATACCATGTATAATAGAAATTATTCATTGAAAGAAATTCTGTATACTCATTTCAGAAGGTAGGAAGAAATAACTTTGAAGCGTGACATTAGAATCTAAGGATTTATACATGTAGCATGTAACACAAACTTAGCATCTTAATGATTTTTCAGTATTGGCTGAAAACACTTGAGATACAAGACTGAAGAGATAAAAGGCTTTATAGGAAAGTAAGAATCAATTTTTAACATACACCATTGTTATTCTGAAATAGTTCTAATGTGTATTGATTAAAAACCCTTTAAGGATAACTCTTTGATAAAAGGTCTCTCTTCTGAATAGAAGTTTTAAGATTATTGTTCAGAATGCAAGTTGATAATTAGACTGATTTCCTCTGTACTAAATGGAAATTAAAAAACCAAGAACATAATACTTGTTTTAACATGGATAAGGATTAATCCTCTCATTTGAAATTTGCTTTCAGTTTCCCCAACTTGTTCCTATCTTCCATTATGTGCCACGGAGTTATGCTTATGTGATATAAAAAGGAATAGGCAGCATACTAATTTTTTAAAAAATACATAAATAGTGTGACACCAACTAAATTATTTGTACATCTACCTGCCTAATTCAGCAGGAAAATAGGTTTTCTCTACTGATGTTACAGCTTTGCTGTCACTTCTCAAGTGCAGCTTTCAGAGTGAGCTGACCTTGTTGAATAATTACTGTATGATGTAATAGATATTTGCCAGGTCTGAAGCCAAATCATCAATGTATGCAGACACTCTTTAAAATTCTCAAAGTCCATACCAAGTAAGTCCATTCTCTCTGTTCAGTTTACTACCAACAACTTCATTTTGGACCAGACTCATCTTGGCAACTATATCAGGCTCTAGTACTGCTAAAAACCATGAGTACGTCTTGAGCCACCGAGTGAAGATGACTAATTGGTCCCACACTTACCAGCAAAGTTTTAGGTGCAATTGGTCTCTCAAAAATCAAAGGCACTCAATTACAGTAACTCAAAGAGTACATGTTCAGATCCTTCAGAAAGTCATTGCTTAAGGAGAATTCTGGCACAAATTGCTGATCATCCCTCTTGCAGCCTCCTTCAGTGAGGGGGTAAAATGCCTTTATCTGGATGATAATGCTAAGTCAAATGGTAAAGCTTTTGTAAAATCTCGGCTGAGAGTAAGGGAATCTAAAAGGCTTAACAAGCTACGTGCTTGTCAGTTGAATTTACAATGTGTCGGTGTTATATCAAGCCAGATCACGAGAAACATATATATCTGGAGAATAGTAACTTAGCTGCTCTAGACATGTTAAAAGTTAATATTTGCTTTTTTTAAATTGAGAGTTAATAAGAAAAATGACCACAAGAAAAATGTTTCTGTCTACATATGTAACTGTTATCTAAGGTGTTAGGCTGGTAAATAACATGATAGAATAAAATTTTTTTCTAGAGTAACAAAAGAAGCAGTGAAAAAAAATAAAAATCTCCTCCTGGCCATCTGATGTGCTTCCCTTTGCCAAAGAATAAAATAATATAACCAATTTTTTTTAACCATTTTGGTATTGGCTTTTGGAAACGCAAGACAACATTTTAGTGTCCTATTGTAGTAAACTACTCAGAGCCTAAATTTTTAACAAATTTATTTCCTCTGCTATCTGATTTTTATTTATTTCCCTTAATTTAGCTGTCTTCCGAGGCATGTCTTTAATTGTAAGACATGTAATTTCTTTCTAAGAGCCGGCGAGGTAGAAACTCATCACTCATTCTCCTTGGGTCCAAAGGTGGTGGATATTCCTTTTTTTATGCAAATGAGTATTTATATATACATAAAAAAAGGTTTACTGGTAAAAACATAGGTCACACAGGAAATAAAAACTGAACTTGCTCCAATATCACACTGTACAGTTTTCCGAAGTGGTTCTTTTATTCAATCTGAGAAGAGGGTTTTCCTTTATTGTAGTGAAAACAAGAGTTGCTGCTTGTCCCAACAAGTAGATGTACTACTTTAGGTTTTTTTTAGAAAGGAAAACAGGATGGAGAAGAGGATGGGAAGTATAACCTCCACTACCTATATAGGCTTTGTCTATAATGATCAACCATGACCAACAAATGCATAACAATATTACAGACACTTGTAATAATGAGCTAAATTATTACAAGTATTTATGACAGGGTATCTGATCAAGAGGGAAACAACATGTATTCAAACATAGAAAAAATGTTAATTTAAGCCCTACTTTTGGTAAATATTACTCTTAAGCAATAGAAAAGTGTGAAGGTACTTCACTAGTATTTGCGTTCGTATTTTGAAAATATTGCTCTAAATTATATCATTTCTTACATTTTTACGAGTAAAATAACAAATATTTTCTTAAAGTATACCTGATTTTACATAGGTAGATATGAATATAGATATAGATATATGTAATCTGCCTCCTCTCCAATTCAGGTACACCTGAATTGGTTGTCTGATTAAACCTAAGGTAGTCAACACCATTAACCATGATCGTGAATTGTAGACATAGCACCTATGTAGAAACAACTAGGGCCACCTGGGCTAACCTACCAGCGATTAATCTTTAGAGCCAAATAAAGTGTCACAATGACATCCTGAGAGGCAAAAAATAGAGAATAATATATTTTTTTATTAAATTGATTGTGGTGTCATTGGTTAATCAGATCATGTAGGTTTCAAGTGTGCATTTCTATGATATAAGGTTCGTACATTGCACTGTATGTCCACCATCCAAAGTCAAATCATCTCCTATCACCATATATTAGGCCCTCTTTATCTCCCATCCCCTTCCCTTTGGCAATGACCACATTACTGTTTGTGTCCAGAGTTTCAGTTTCATAACCCACATATGAGTGAAATCATACGGTTCTTGGGTGGGATGAGATCAACCAAAGAACTTGTATATATATATATGGGTTATGCATATATATATATATATATATATATATGCATAACCCAAGGCCACAGACAAGAGGGTGGTGAAGGCCTGGGATGGGGAGTGGAGGTGGGCTAGAAGAAGTCAATGAGGGAAAAAAGGGGGCCATGTATAATACTTTCAGCAGTAAATATTTTTTTAAAAAGAAATACTCTCAATATTTGAACCCACTGAATGACTATTTAAGTGAATGCCTACAAACTTCACATAACTGTTGAAGTTCTAGATATGAATGGACATTTTCTTCCAATGTGCTATGAAGAACAAGTAGTTTCATAGACTATTGGTATCCTTATCCTCAGGCCTTCATTAATTTCTTAGTAGTTTCTGTTGCCCTAGCAACATTTATCAAATAAATGATTTACCCGATTGCTGTATGATTGTGTTGCCCTGGTAACTTGCTATTCTCTAGATAGTTTGACATGGATTTTATTTCAGCTTCATACTTGCTTTCTCTAGAGATAATCCATAGAAAATAAGGCTTTAATAGCTTGGATACCTAATATTGTGTTTCCATTTAATTATATTTAATGTGCTAACTAGCTATTAATAAGGTAATGTCAATGTCTTTACAAAGGAACTGGCATGTTCTGGCTTACTGCTGAAGTGATGATAAGGAAATTCTAAGTACTACCTAAGAATACATGAGGAATCATGCACGACTGAAACCTTTACTCTTAGGAGTTTCTTTGGTCTTGTCCTCAGAATGCTGTGCCCGAAGTTCTAAAAAAGTAATACATTATCATTCCTTGAGCTAGTCATTTTTTTAAGGTCCATAGTAAAATAACACAAAACTGCATGCCAAAATATAGATCATAGGCATACAGTTGGATTTCTAAAGAGTCCTGATTTACCACTTATTCTAGCCACTCATGCATTTAGGAGGCAGGGGCCTTAGGCATGAGGAAATGTTCTCTCCTAGAAGCCTTCTAAAGCTCTACCTAAAATACAAATATTACCTCCAAAAATATTTCTGCGGATAGAAAATGACTTTATATGCAAAGGCTTTGGATAACAACATTTTTATAATGCAGCCAAACTTAAAAATTTCCATTTATGATTGATTCATCTACTACTCTACTGGAAATTATGACTTTTTAACACATATCAGTGACAGAATTTAGTTTTCCTGTTTTGCATTTTCCAAAGTAAACCTGAATTCTAGACAACTGCCTTTGGACTATCAAGCTAATAAAAAGTGTGTAGTAAAGTGTATCAGATTTACTAATAAAAGTTGTACTTCAATAGACCAAAATTTACCTTCCCAAATAAATCTTTCTCTTATTCCTTAACACAAACATTTCCTTTAATACAGGTTATTTTCCTCTCTGAGCCCTGAAATAACTTGAAACCCAACACACACTTTTTTGTGTGTTATTTTTACATAAAGTAATCTCTTTCTAATCATTTATAATGCTGCTTAATTGCTGAACATCTGACAAATTTTCTGCTGTAAATTTTTTAATATTATCACCTTAAGCACATAAAAATTATCACAATATAGAAAAAATTGAGGAAGGCACAAATAAAGAGGAAGCTATCCTGTGCTCATGAATTGGAAGAAATTATTATTGTTAAAATAACCATACTACCCAAAGGAATCCAGGTATTCAATGTAATCCCTATTATAATTTCTATGGCACTTTTAACAGAAATAGAACAAGCAATCCTAAAATCTGTATGGAGCCAAAAAAGCCCCTAAATAGTCAAAGCAATATTGAAAAAAAACATAGTTGAAGTCATATACTCCCTGATTTCATTTATATACAAGGAAATAAAGACAGGAATCCAAAGTGATATCTAATCTAATAAAAGAGTAATATTGAAATTGACTGTTTCTACAGGACACCTGAGCCATGCCCACCAGCCAATCAGAGCGACTGTATGCAAATTAACCCAGCCAAGATGGAGGCCAGCAGTCACGGAGCTAGAGTAAACAGCAGGCTTCCATTGCACCAGGAGTAAACTGTCTGCCTAGGCCGGCTGGGCTTCTCCTGGCTCAGGCAATATAGTTGCAACATTGCTTCTATTATAGAAGTCAAGGAGTTGAAGTAAACAGGAGGCTTCCGTTGCACCAGCGATGGAGGAAACTGCCTGCCTAGGCTGGCTGGGCCTCTCTCTGCTCAGGGCAACATTCTTTCAATTATAGAAGCCATGGAGCTGAAGCCAACAGGAGGCTTCATTACCTGCCTAGGCCTGGCTTAAAGCAACAGTGTATCAATTATAGAAGATAAATAAACCCCAGAAACCTGCTTCCAACCAGCCTTGCTGGGACATTGGGTCAATGGGAGCTGTGGGCTGCCTGAAAGCCTGAAAATGCCCCTCAGCCCATCACCCAGGCTTCCCAGGCACCCCAGTAGGGACCCAAAACCTGAAGGGACTATAGGAAGCCTGAAAACAGCCCTCAGACCCTCACCCAGACTGGCCACACCTCAATGGGGGGAGGGCCACACTGTGGGGCTTGGCCAGCCTGCAAACAGCCATCAGCCCCTCACCCAGGCTGGCCAGGCACGCCAGCAGGTAGATATCCCCTGAGGGGTCCCAGACTGTGAGAGGGCACAGGCCGGGCTGAGGGACACCCCGAGTGCACACATTTTTGTGCACTGGGCCCATAGTAAATAAATAAATATAATGGACCTATTATTCAGCCAAAAGAAAGAGGAAAATCCTGCCATGTGTGATGATATGGATGGACTTTAAAGACATTATGCTAAGTGAAATAAGTTTGGCAGAGAAAGACAAATACCGCATAGTATCACTTGTATGTGGAAACTAAAATGAATGAATGAATGAATGAATGAATGAATATATAAACACAGAAATTCAAACTTATAGAAACAGAGAGTAGAAAAGTGATTTCCAAGTTTTGGGGACTGGGAAGGAGAAATAGGGAGAAGTTGGTAAAAGGATACCAATTTTCAGCTATAAGATTAATAAGATCTTAGTATCTAATGTAGAGTATGGTGACTATATTTGTAAATACCATATTATATATTTGAAATTTGCTAAGAGTATAGAACTTAATGGACTCTCCTCTGTCTCTCTCTCTCTCTCTCTCTCTCCCTTTTTCTCACACACACACGTATATACACACACATACATACACACAAACACAGACACAAAATAAGTGAGATGATGGATGTATTAATTACCTACATGGTAGGAATCTAAACTAATAAAAGCAAAATAGTAAAATTAACCGTTTCTCCGAGACGGGGTAAGCCATGCCCACCAGCCAATCAGAGCGGCTGTATGCAAATTAGCCCAGCCAACATGGAGGCCGCCACTCACGGACCTGAGTAAAGGGCAGATTGTGGCAGGAGTGAAAGTGAAACTGCCGCCCACTCCGCTCCTTATCCTCAAGCAAAACACATGTTTGTAACATAATAACAATCATAGAATCCTCGGGAGCTGAAGGAAAGAGCAGCCCGGGCCTAACCAGTAAAAGTAACATTGTGTCATTATAGACACCGCGAGGTGAGGCAGAGAGGATGCTTCTTTAGTAGTTAGTAGGCCAGCTTAAAGGAACAGCATCAATTATAGAAGATAAACAAACCCCAGAACCTGCGTCCAGCCAGCCTTGCTGGGACATTGGGTCAATGGGAGCTGTGGGCAGCCTGAAAGCCTGAAAGCGCCAATCAGTCCTTCACCCACGCTGGCCACAACTCAATGGGGTGAGGGACGTTCCTGGAGGGCTTGGCCAGCCTGGAGACAGCCATTAGCCCCTCACCCAGCTGGTCAGGCACGCCAGCAGGTGGACATCCCCAGAGG
>PVJC01003498.1:50930-70064 GCA_004026665.1 Murina feae
GGCTTCCCAGGTCCCTTCTGGGGATCAGGGAGCAGGAAAAGGCTGGCCTGACCACGAGGCAGGGTTTTCCCTGCTTTCTGGTGGCTGGAGGAAGATGGGCAGTAGGCAAGCTTGGGAGGCAGGCAGCACCCAGTCCTGGCCACAGCTCAAAAAAAGAGAAAAACATGCAGGGGAGGGCAAGAGTTTGAGAGATCAACATAGAGGGGGTGCCTGCTCCAAGCCTGGGGGCAGGCCCCCAGCAGGTAGACACACACAGGAGGACTGCTCTGAGCCTCAGATGCGGCTGGGGGCAGGTCTCCAGTGGCGACACACACACACACACACACACACACACACACACACACAAGGCGCCTGGCAGACTGGGGCCATTATAGGACATCCACTGAGGGGTTCCAGACTGTGAGAGGGGGCAGGCTGGGCTGAGGGACCCCCCATTCCTCCCATGCATGAATTTCGTGCACCGGGCCCCTAGTCCTTTCATAAAAATCACAATGATGTACACTTAAGTTTCTGCCACTTTTGTCAATAATGCCTTGATAATGTTGGAAAAATCGTGAGTAAATGCAAAGACATTTTCCCTTAGGAAAATTGAATTCTGTAAATATGTCATATTCTTAAGTTTGTCATAAGTTAATATACAAATTCAAAGTGATCCCAATAAAAATTTTAGTGGATTTGTTTTTAACTTCACAAACTGCTTCTAAAGTTATTCTGGAAATTTGAAATAGATAGAAGAATTATTGAGAAACAAAATTATTGAGTATCTAGAAAATTACTGAGAAATAAGAAAATAACAATATTGGGACAAGTCCTGTCCAAACATATGGTATTACAATAGACCAACAGAATAGAATACAGTGGAAAAAAACAAAACACAACCAAGATCTAAAGAGATTTATTCTATGAAAAAATTGGCATAAAATTTTATATTAGTGGAAAAACATAGATGATGTCTATGGTACAACTTGTTTATGATAATCCATTACCCATTTGAGGAGGAGAGTTGGATCAGACTCTCATCCCATATTACAAATAAACTCCAAGAGCAACAAAAATTTAAAATGTACTATGAACACAATAATAAAACATATGATCATGCATCGTTGTATGTCAATTATATCTCAATTTTTAAAAATTTACCGAACTCAAAACAGAAAAGCTACAACAATAAAAACCGCCAAACAAACAAAACCATATGGTGTTTTAAATCATTGTAGTTAATAAGGTATTTTGCATGGAGTCCAGATGTTCTAAAGCAGGGACTGGCAAAATACAGCTTAGGAGGCAAATGTGGCCCTCATCTGTTTCTGTAAATAAAGTTTTATTGGAACTCAGCCATGCCTATTCATTTATGCATCATCTATGGCTGCTTTCACACTATAACCACAAAAATGCCTAGGTGTGACAGACAGACCATATGGGTCACAAAACTGAAAATATTTATGGTTTGGCTCCTTACAGAAAAGGGTTCTTGGCTTTGCTCTAAAGGGAAAAATTGGTAAATACTAGATATATTCTAAATATGAAAGTTCTGTATGATGAGCACTATAAAATTAAATTCAAAGCAAACTAAGAAAATATAGAGATTGTCCATGATAATGTTAACTTATTGATTGTAATAAGATCTTTTAAAAACATAAGAAGAGCTTAATATCCTAGAAGATAAACAAGCAAACTAAAGGAACTTGGAGCTCAGAGAAAAAGAAAAAAAATCATCAGTCAATAAACATATAAAAAGCAACTTAGGTCTTCTAGGACTCAGAGAAATAAAAATAACCTGTTTTTAATCTTAAAGAGCCTAACCAACATTAATACCATACAATTCTCTATTTACCACATTAACCAGGTATTGGAAACTTGAGACTATATGGTGTTGAGGTCACAGGAATGCAAACACTCTCACCCATAGTGCAAGCTGACAATAATATAAAACAAATTTAAAGCGCACATTCCTTTTATGCTATCAATTCTCATAAGTGCTCAATATTAATCTTGAGTTTATTGAGCAATTACTAGAAGCAACTTAAATGACTATGACTAAGAAACTGATTAAATATCTTTTGGTGCATTTATATAATTGCATAGTATGAAAATGTTTTAAAAATGACATAGGCCTGCATGTAAATCATGTAATGGCATTCAGGACATTCTATTACATTGTAATACAATATCTATATATTGATCTTGTATACTAGTATATGCAGATGTACACATATCCTTTCATATTCCTACAAAAACTGGATGGTGACGTACAGATTTGTGGCAAAGTTTACTTCTGGAGGGTAGCACTGGTGAGTGGAAAGTCTTTTATGTTCTATGCACTTTTGAATGATGAACCTTGAACTTCATTGTTTAAAGTATTTTTTCTAAAGTCACTTTAGATTATGTTTGAAAACTTATTGCAGAATTTGGAAGCCACATTTAACAACAGCAAAGCCAGCACTGTTCTTGTGTGTGTGTTTGTTTTGTCTGTTTTACAGCAGTGAAGATGTCTAAGAGACTTTCTGTGGAAATGATTTGTCCAAGTTCGCTTTACCCCACCTTAAAAAGAGGTGAAACTCCATAGAAGCTGCTCCTCCCAAGTTGATTCTCACTCATTTGCGGTATCTTCTGTTATGATGGTACATATGGGTTAGAGTCGCTATCCCTTTGTTTTTGCTATGTACCTAAAAACACAACCTGGCCTGGCTATATGTTTGCCTGGTTAACTACCTAAGTAGCAAAAGCACTGACTTTGATAATGACACTATGAGGGTTAGGATTTTTGCTCAGCTAAGGTGCTGGTGTAAAAGGATAATATCAAAAACCTTGCTTTCTGAACAGAATTCTAAGGATTTAAATACTCTTTCCCGGATTTGGTGGTGTGCTTTTACAGAACATACACCTGCCAACTTGGGGACACAACTTCTAAAATTAAGGCTCAGGTCATACTAGTTTGCAGGGGAAAGAAGGACCGAATCAAATTCTGGAGCTTCCTTGCTCAGCCTTGTTGTAGAGTTTGTATTTACTCTTTAGCTGTAAACTTATGGTTTATTAAAAATCATTATTTAGCCAAGCAGAGCAACAAATCATGCCATAATTCAATGAGGGCATCCAGCATTTCTTACAATGCTGTAATTAGATAACCGATTTGTGACTAACAATGAAAGCTGACCTTTCTCCTCAAGATGAAGTAATGGTGCCTATGTGAAGAACAGGAGATTTACGAGTCACGTGACCCTAAACAAAATTTAAAAAGATGGGAACCGTGCTCCTTCTTGGGAATGCTCATCTTTTCTCCTTGTCAGCACAGCTCTAACAAAATATCCGGCATCTTGCAACACAGGAATCTCAATTGTGAATCCATCTGAGATTCCATGCGACGTGCTGCTATGCAGAGCAGATAGTGGGTGCAATCCATCATCTATTAAAATTCTGTCAGCATGAGCGTATAGTACAGAACCCTGCTCGGAGAAGCAGGGACAAATAGCTGATGGCATTGACAAAGTCAGCATTTTTACTTCCTCGCAGCAAAACACAAATTCCTCATTTCCTCCAACATTGCTCTCTCCCCAGTGTCTGCTCAGGTGAAATTCAACCAAGTGCAAAACACAAACACTCTCGCGGCCCTAAGTGGGATCTGACAACTTTCCAAGGGACCTGATTGGTGGCGGGTCACCGACAGAGAACTTGTTTTCTTGCACCAACACCAGTGTGATAGTTGTAATGCAGCCAAGGAGACCCATCCCCACTTTCACCAACGTAAAAAGCCTCTCCGCACCTCATGTCTAAGAGTAGGAAGAAGTACATGCAACTTAGAAAACTCCATCTCCAGAGAAGGAAACTTGAATGGCAAGCTTCAGTTCTATGCTCTGCTTCCTATCTTCTCTCATCCCTGTACTACCGACCCCTCTCCTTTGCATCAGTTTATTTCTCTCTTCACAGATGTTGCTACCCCTTTTTGGTCCTGACGAAGGCCAGAGGCCCAGGGCTCTGCTTGAAAACTGGCCTCAAGCACCCAGAAACCTGGTTAAGGTCTCAGAGTCTTTTGAGTCAAGACTAAACAAGAACCTGCAAGGCTTCCGGCTCCAATGAGGAAGTCGCATTCCTAGTGATGGCGGGAAAATACGGCTATAACACTTAGAGATTATAGATGAGATTTTCTCAAAACAGTGCAAGAGAAAATGCAAGAGAAGAGAAAAGCTGGACGCGGATCTGAATTAGGGCAACATATTTGAGAGCTGTTGATACTGATACCTTGAATTTATTGGTAGATTCCAAGAGGTACTCAGTGGGCCTTTAAAAAAAAAATCGTCACCTGAGGATATGTATTTTCCATTGATCTTTAAGAAGAGAGAGTGGAAGGGAGGGGAGGAGATAGAAACACAGATGCTAGAGAGACACATTGATTGGTTGCCTTCTGCACATACCCAACTGGGCTGGGGATCAAACCTGCAACCCAGGTACGTGCTCTTGTCTGAGAATTGAACGCAAGACCTTTTGGACCAAAGGCTGATGCTCTAACCACTGAGCAATTGGCCAGGGCTCAATGGGCCTTTTTCATTTTTTTTTATTGATTTCAGAGAGAAAGGGAGTTGGAGAGAGAGAGAGAAAAAGAGAGAGAGACATCAATGATGATGGAATCACTGATCAGCTGCCTCCTGCACACCCCTACTGGAGATTGAGCCTGCAATCAGGCATGTGCCCTTGACCAGAATACAACCTGGGACTCTTCAGTCCATAGCCCAGTGCTCTATCCACTGAGCCAAACCTGCAAGGGCCATGGGCCTTTTTTAAAAGTGTCAGGTGTCGAACGGTTCAGTAAGTTAATGAAGTCCCAATCTAAGCAATTTGTCTTCTATATAATCACAGAGGTGTCTCCACCAAATTCATTAGTAAATTAAATACCTAGTACGAATGTGGTTGAAATAGGTGATCGTTGTATACTCTTATTTTTTTTTCTACACTAATACTCATTTTGTTTAATTGGGCTAATCTAAGGCATAATGTGCAGTCTATTTATATAAATAAATAGATTTTTAGTTTTAGGTATTTTATTTCATTGCCTTCGGTTGCTTAAGCACTTTGAACTTTGGTATCATAGAGTGATTAACTTAACACTCACTTTGATGACGAAGCTAAGACCAGTTGGGCGATTTATACAATCTAGACAACCAGCGAGACTGTTGCTGGGCAAATATTGTGGTATAAACTCTGTGTTTCCATGACACCGTTCAGCCCATTTTTCCATGTTAAAGACAACAAAGCGGTGGGTGGCCCAGCCACTCCTTTTTCTAGGAATTTGCCCCAGCCACAGATACTACATTTTAAATCAAGTGACCTAAGCTCAAACATGATGCACAATCTGGTCCTGGGGAGTGATAAGATATCACTGAGCCACAGCAAGGAAGAAAGATCCAAGGGGCGAATGAATGAACACTACACACACACACACACACACACACATCCCGATAGCTAGAGTACCATGTATAAGAAATAATGCATTCAAAAATGGGGCTGAAGCTGTGCTGGGGTGAGGAGGTGGTAATGAAAAATTTCTAAGGTCCTGAGTGATAGCTGAAACAGATACATACAAACATCTTCTCCTCACAGCTCTTAGAAATACTGTAAGGCCTCACATACTTGGACATCTGGCAAAATATTCAGACGTTCTTGCCAGATGTGCATTCCTTTTGGCCACAATGAGATGATACTTAACCTCGGTGTGAGGACTAAGCTAGCATTAGTGCTCTATAGATGAACACACTCTTTTTTTTTAGAAGGTAGTTGTTTCCTTCTCAAAAGTCTACTCTTTAGAAGTTGGCAGGACATCTTCTCCTTTCCTGTGTTGGCTCAGACTGTGCTATACATTGGTTTGGCAGCATATATTGAATTCTACCTCATGACTTGGACAGAAAAGTGTACCTTGGATTCATTGTATGTTGGTATGATTTATAGAACTTAGGCCAGATGAACTCAGGAAGCCCTCAAGGTGGGGAAATAAGAGCAAAGAGAAGGATTTTCAAAATATGGCCTAAAGTTCTGCTGTAGTAGGCTACATATATTTTATTCTTTCTTTAAATAAAAAAAACACAAACTATCAAAACATTAGGAGCAACATGGAATGTTCCTTATTTTTAAAAAGTGGAGGAAGTTCAAGTATGAAAACCAGGTGCTGTGATCCTTTGAGTTCAGGAAATGGATGCCTGTGCATTTAGGTTCCTGGTCATTAATATGTGCTACCTTACTCATATTTAGCTTTTTAAAAAATACATTTTATTGATTTTTTACAGAGAGGAAGGGAGAGGGATAGAGAGCTAGAAACATCAATGAGAGAGACACATCAATCAGCTGCCTCCTGCACACTCCCCACTGGGGATGTGCCTGCAACCAAGTACATACCCTTGACCAGAATCGAACCTGGGACCCTTGAGTCTGCAGGCCGATGCTTTACCCACTGAGCCAAACTGGTCAGGGCTCACATTTAGCTTTTAAAAGAGTAAAAATATAGCATTGCTTCTTCTTTGCACAATATATAGATCTAATAATAATAAGGATAACGGTAATAATAATGTATAGCATGTCATACTTAAAACATTATTTTCACATATGCTCTTATTTGATTCTCCCCCACACCCTGCCAAGTACAGTGACAGGTAAGGAAATAAAGGCACACATGTGAGCATACCCAGAAGCATACACCAGAGACCGTGTCACACAGCTCTCAGTCTCGGGCTCCTCCCCTACCTCACACTCCCATGAGTGTATTGCTATTGAAATCTGTCTTGTCCTTCTATAGAGCTAGAAAACCTGGAAGAACTAGACAAAGACAAATGAAATCATTAGCCTTCAGTCTAGATTCTAATGGAATATGTAATACTTTTCACTTGGGACTGATGTAACATCGTTCCACAAAATGGAAAATGTAGCAAGTAGAAAATAGAGTATGAATATTTTTTGAAGATACTTTCCACAAAAGAAGATGAGAAGGCCTCTAGTTAGTTAACATAAAAATTACCTGGCAACATGGCTATCTATCTATATATTTCCACCTATTAATAGACAACTAACTTAAATATATTGCTTTGAGATAACACTTGGCCATGATCCTGAAACTCACTCCCAAAGCACACCAAACTGCATGTGAAGAAAACAAGGCATAACAAGAAGGAGAAGGAGAAGGAAAACAGGCTTTTCTCCAATAATGGCTTTACTTGTTTAGAGCTCAGAGTTCCTGCATGAAGGAAGTAGGAATTCCCTATTCATAACAAATAGCAGACATCAATTTTTGAGATTGACTGTTCTGACTGATACTTCCTCCAAGCAAGTTTATCTATCTCTATCTCATCTATCTCTATCTATTGTACATGCTTTTGTAGAACTTCAGGAACAGCTTTTATCTGGAAAATATGGCTGCCTGAAAGAGGTATAAAACATAACCAAAGCTTTACCCCAAAGCTTCTATGCATTACAAAAGCTTGCACTTGGATAATAGAAATATTGAGCCTCAGGTGACTGAGAACACTTACTGTTGGTTGCATAACGTATGGCGGATGAGGCATCCATGAAGTACTCTGGACCTATGCATCAAACAGCATTTATTAGCACAAAGCAATCACAGAGAGAACTTGGTTCTTGCGTTCAGTGGAGTCACACTAGATCATAAAAAAGTGGAGTCCATCTGATGTTACAGCTAATTAGTGCTCAAAACTAAGGACAGAAAGCACATTCTTGGACCTGATTCATTTGGTCCCTGAAATGTGATAAAATGTAAAGCAAATTCCTACTTCCCTGGAGCTGGCTGCAGTGCTTGCATGGACCAGGCTGGGACCTGGAGCGTATTTTGAGGTCGGTGTTAGAGATTAAAGTATCAGGTAGCCTCAGGGACTTCCTACGTAGAGGTCAACTCCCAGGGATACCCAGGCAAATACTAAGGAAGCAAGTGGTTATGCTAAGACTTCCTTTTTTTAATCATTTGTTTGCATTTCATATTATCAAGTGATTCTCATCTTGGAAATAAGTCCAAGTGGTAAAAGTTGGGGTAAGAGTTAAATAGATCAACCAAAAATTGGGGAAAATGCTCTGGGATAAACCCAAGTTAAGCAAGTTTGCAATCTTTTTTCTTTCATAGTAACTGGTATGTAAATAAAAAATGCGTATTTGAGCCAACTGTTCTAAAATGGGCCTTGTCAGGCAAATGCGAACGTCAACGCGAAGAGCTGTTTGTCACATAAAGAACCTTAAAGATTTTGTTTTCAGTGTACTCACACAAGCAAAATTGCCAATGCCATTTAGATTTAAAAAAATAAAATAAAATAAAAGGAAGAAGTGTTGAAAGGCAAGAATCAACAACATAGGAAATTGCTCTAATTCTTTTTATGAGAAAAGAGATCTGGGGTTAAATTCCACTTAGGAGCCCTCCCAAGTAAAGTCCCTTTTCTGTTGGATGTTTGATTCATGTCACCAAAGCGCTCCACACTGGGGCTCAATGGGTGGTCTTGGCTGAAACCGAGGCCAAGATTACGGGAGGGAAAAAGCCCCAAATACACATTACAACCAGGCAGGCCTGCATGAGGAACAAAAAGGAGAGCCGCACCTGCACAGAGCCTCGGGGGCCCAGGGAGAGGCAATTAGGAAATCAGCCATTCAGAGACCCTCGGATGCAATTCACAAGAAAGTCTATTCTGTTCGCCCACCAACATGTATGAAGAATCTAAGTGCAGGAAATGAATGAACATGAACTGCGTCGGGGGGGATCCGCTAAGGAAAAATGTGCATAGTCTCAAGTTTGATGCTCTGACAGCTGCGGCATCCCGAGATGAAGTATGTAGTGGCTGAATATGGTGACTCTTAACTGAATTAGTAGTAGTGAGCAGCATCGGAGTGTTCCCCGTTATGAAACCCCCACCCCCACCATCTGCATAAGACAGAGAAACACATGGCGTGCATGCTCTTGCACTCTCTCTCGCTCTTTCCTCTTTCTCCAGAGTTTAAAAAAAATGACACCAGAGGCTCTATGTAACATGTATAGCAATTTCTTTTTAGAATCAGAAGAACTGACTGAGGAATAATATGAGGGAAAGAGAAGCAGGGAGTGATATCACATGGTTGCTAATTCAAAAGAAATAAGGAAAGAAGTTGTTTTTTAAGGGAGAAGTATGACTATTTCAATCCACTTTGTGTACATAGAGTTAACTCGCTACCCCATCTGGGTTAGGACATACACCGATTCTTGGATTTTCTTGTGTTTCAACATGTGGGACCCCTGAGGTCTCCTTTGGTTCTTTAGGAACTGAGAACGAAGTCAGAACAGACAGGAGGAATCACTCTTTACCACTTTGATAATCTTTCCTATTTCCTGGGGAACATGATTGAACATCAGTCCATGTAGTTTTACATGGATACGCAGGACAACTGTGACAAAATGAGATGACAATGGTCAAACATGCCGGAGTGAGGGCAGCGAATGCGAGAAATGTGCTTTTAGAAAAAACACACTAGGAAGCGTGACAACCAAAATTACAGACAGCAAACAAAATCATCTCTCAGTGGTAAGAAAGACAGCGGTCCTAACGGTGTCTGGGAAGTAGCATCGTCATGAAAAACTCAGCAGGTGTTTTCCCAGAAGAATGAAAAGCACGGTGGATTTCATTATTCAGTGAAATAGATGCAAACAAGCTCTTGAAAGTGTAGACTAATTGGTGACTTGAGCATTACCACATCGGGACGCGAGTCAAGTGTGCGAGGGCAAATTATTCAAAGTTCTACTGTGTCTTGGCCTCTACGGCGATTATCACTGGCAAGAGAGGTCTCTCCTGAGGGGCGGGGGGATTGGACATACCTGGTATGTGGAGACAGGGGAAGCAGCAATGAATGGCGTGATAGATGTCTGTGGAATCATGCGGTTGGTTGCAATACTGTACGGTGAAGAATAAAATCTGCAAACAGAAAACAACAACAAGAGAAGAAGATTCATACAGCTGCCGAATGCCTGGCCACTCAGCAAATGCTACCAAGCACATCTGGGGAAGACAGAGTTCCACCCTTACGTTTGCCCACCAACTCTGAACAGGAGCATCCAGGAGGTTTATTGGATTGGATTCCACTAAGAGAAATAAGTCGTTCTGAACAGACATGACAACTTGGAGTCATCTTATAAAATTGGCCACACAAAATCTCTTATGCCAGGTGAGTGTAACTGTGTTTTAACCACAGGGGGAGGAAAGCAACAGGCACTTTTTTGTTTGGAAAGGCGATGCCATTTTAAAGCTCTTTGGAAAGAAAGGCAAAACGATAGTACCAAGCTCTCTAAAGGAGACTGGTGTTACTTAAACACAAATTGCATCTATATCTTTTCATTGAAGAAACAGAATCAGCTCCAAGAGTTCTGGATACCTTGCATGAGGTATGCAACATACCCTCATGCAAAATCTAAGCTAAATATCTTCTCTGTGAAAAGAGAAGTGGACAATTTGTGTCTAGGTAGAGATTCAGTCATGGCGATGGTGGAGATTCTGGATGTATGTGATATATCCTAGAGACTCTGTAAAAAGCATTGAGTTTTCTAGTCCTTCATGCCCTTCATTGAACAATTGTAGAAGGATACTGAGCAGATCAGGACTTCACAAATCAGAGGAAGATTATCCTTCTAGGGATCTACTGAAGAATAGATTCTAAATATTGAGATCAGTGACATACCCATCTTTACTCAGATGTTGCCCTAAAGTCCACAAGGTACCCAATGCTCAAATTCCTCAGCCAGATTTAAAATCATGTTTCCTCTTTCACGTCTCCCTGGTAAGTGAAATGCTGGAGTGGCCCGAGTAAGAAGAGACCAAGCGGTGATGGAGTTGCCTACGATGGAGTATTTCACTAATGGGAAGATATACTGGGAACATGTGTATCAGTGATAATGAAACCATTATTTTACTTTGCCATACTGTTAGTAAAAGTCAACTACTTTTAATTTTTAAAAAAGTATGACTGAGGTTGGACTTTTGGGGAAAAAACTTCATCATACCTCAGGAGTCCCCAATATTTTAATAGAGAAAATCTCATGGGTTACCTTTCTAAGGACGCATTCCACAAGACTTCACGTTGAAGAGAGGAAGGCTAGACTTCAAGGTTGCCGTTTAAAGAGTAAATTCTTTAGCTTATATTCTATAAGAATCTCCAAGCAAGTATTGTGGAACTATAGTGTCAAATTTATTTTACTAGCTCTCAATAGGGATTATTACATCATATTATTTTGGTTAAGATACAGCTAAAAATTATTCCTTACACATTTAATTCCTTCCATTCATACCCACCAGGACTCTAAATTTATAGTTGTGCAATTTGAAAAAAATCTATTGGAGATATATATATATATATATATATATATATATATATATATATATATAATTAGAATGGACAATTTATAATAAAATGACAATACTAGTGCTAACAGGCAGAGAAAGTACAACTCTCATTCATTGCTGGTGGAAATGCAGAGTGTTATAGCCATTGTGAAAAACAGGTTGGAAGTTTCTTATAAAGTTAAACACGCACGTCATATATGACCCAACAACCCCACTGGTAGATATTAACTAAAGATAAATGAAAACATATGTCTGCACAAAATCCTTAATGCAAATGTTTATAGCAGGTTTATTGATACTCCCCAAAGGCTGGAACCAAGCCAAATATCCTTTAACTGAGTCAATAAACAAACTGGTACATCTGTATATTGGACAGCTATTGGGCAATAAAAAGGAAAGAACTACTGATTAATTTAATATGATGAATCTTGAGTGAATTATGCTAAATGAAAGAAGTCAGACTTGAATTTATAGTTCCAGTTTTATCACAATATAGAAAATCCGTAACTTTAAAGGCAGAAAATAGATCAGTGGATGCCAAAGGCTGGGGTTGGGGGATGGGATTGACTACAATGACACAGGAGGGAGTTTGGGGAAGTGATGTTAATCTTCTATATCTTGATTGTTTGGTGCTTGAATGACTATTTGTTTGCCAGAACTCAAAGAATTGTACACTATAAAGAATGAATATATATTCTATGTAAAGTATACCTAACAAACCTGATGTTTAAAAGAAGTCAATTACTATGTAAGAAAACATCCATACTTCCACGTTTAAAAAAATTTATTGAGTATATACTATGTGTACCAAAGATGGGGAAGACTCTAAAACATTCCTTAGAGTTTCTCTATTTAGCCATTTAAATCAAACCTTATCTGTACATGAATCATTCTAAAACCCTCCAATAGCTTCCCATTGCAATGAGAATAAAAGTTGAATTCCTAATACTGGCTAGTAAAATGAGTCTACTGCCCTCTCTAATATTTTCTTCCTCCTCTCCCCCTAGCCAATTAGGATCCAACTGTACAAACCTTCTTTTGTTACATGGTCCTGTCATTCTCACTCCCATCTTGGACCTTAACAATTCTCTCTACCTAAATCTGCCCCAGGTTACCTCTAACTTATTACTCATATCACTCAACTTTCACTGCTTCAGAGAGGCCTGTGGCTAAAGTAGTAACCACCATCTCTGTCCCCATTGTTCTCTATTCCTTTCCTCTAACTGATTTTCTTCATCGCTCTTATCACTATCTGAACTAGTAATTAAAGACCGATTAGATGTACCTTATGGGTTGAATGTGTTTGTCCCTCCAAAATTCATATTGACATCCTAACTCCCAGTGCGGTTATATTTGGAGATAGAGTCTCTAAAGAAGCAATTAAGGTTAAATGAGCTCAAGAGAGTGGGGCCCTGATCTGAAAGGATTAGTGTCCTCATAAGAAAAGACACTGTCGAGTTCTCCTCTCTCTCTCTCTCTCTCTCTCTCTCTCTCTCTCTCTCTCTCCCTTTTCTCTCTCCCTCCCTCTCTCTCCCCTTCTCCTCCCCCCGCCTCCACACACACATATATATGGAGGAAATGCCACATGAAGGCACAGTGAGAAGGCAGACATCTACAAGCTGGGAACAGAGTCCTCATCAGAAATGGAATCTGCCAGACCTTGATCTTGGGCTTCTAGCCTCCAAAACTGTGAGAAAATAAATTTCTATTGTTTAGAGCCATCTAATCACGGTATTTGGTTATGGAAGCTGAGCTGAATAATACAATGCATGCATTGACTATGTTTTCCTTCTAATGTGACAGCTTCAAGAATGTTGAGGACACACTGACTTTGTTGTCTAGAACAGGGACTGAGACATAGTGGATACAGAATTAGAGGCTAAATGAACAAATGAACACAGGGCAGCTGAGAAAATAAGTAATGATTATAGGACAGGATGGCCAGTGCCAAGTTGATGGAAGAATAGAAGATGGGCCCTTAAACCTGTAGGAAACAGGGAGAGAGCCCAGAGAAGATAGGCCAGCATCACATATTTATAAATGCTTCCCAAGCATGCACAGGTTTTAGTAACTAGGGAAAACAGTCCTTTTTCCACAAAAATCATGGTCTGCATTTAAAAATCTTCTTTAGCTCTTATCTTTGGCAAGTCTTACTCGTGAGGCAGTGAACAGAAAGATGTATTTGGGGCTCATAATGATATGAGAGGCACTCATGACCACTCCACACAATCCTCCCCATTCCCCACATGACGATTAACTTCCATTAAAAACCCAGTTTCGGCCTCTTACACCAACAGAGCGCACTGTGCACCGCATTTTAATGTGGCTGGTTTATTTTGTAAAACGTACCAATTGGAGTATTAAAAAGGAAAGCAATAAGGATTGGATTGATAGGCAGAGTTTACAGAAAATTCTACGGGGAAAGCAGAGGGCAGACACGTAAAGAAACTAGCCAAGGAAACTGACACTAACCAAGAGAACCCTTGGGGGTAAATTGAATGCATTTTTATTCTATCTGCTCTAATCCTAGCCATCCAACAAGAATGATGTTTCATACTTCCTAATAAGTTCTAACACTGCTGCTAAAGTCAGAGAGTATATCTTCCTGTAAAATATCCTGGGAAGAACGGACTCAGCACACTGTCTTGATCCCCTAATGCTGATATTCTGCCAGAAGCTCTTCCCAAGTCTAAACACAAACCAGATGAATTTACAAGAAACCCTTGCTCACACCCTGACAAGAGAGGCTGGTACTGCATCTAAGGCTTAGCAGGCACCCTCAAATTATGGCCCGCGGGCCACATGCCGGCTGTTTTTGCCGCCGCTGCCTGTCTTGCTTAAAATAAGATATGTGCAGTGTGCTAGGAATTTGTTCATAGTTTTTTTTAAACTATAGTCCGGCCCTCCAACAGTCTGAGGGACAGTGAACTGGCCCCCTGTTTAAAAAGTTTGAGGACCCCTGGCTTAGAGATACAGCAGCTAAAAGAAAAATGCATAGGACCAGGCTCCAAAAAGAAAACTGCAGAATAAGTTTCTCCACCTCGTCGCTCTTCTTTCCCAGCCCCTGCCATGTATCTGTCATGATGGAAAATGACTTTCGCATAACCAACAGGTTAAAAACAAAATCCAAATAAAACTTCAGGCATAGCTGGTCTGTTCCCGGGGAACAGGAAAGAGAAACCCAGCAGAACCTGTTAGCCACAATAACAAAACGAAGGTCATCCTAACCATGTGACTTCATGCTGTTTGTATCTGCTATACGTGCATTCTGCTTTGCAAAGGCTAGAGGAGAATACTGGAAATGAATTCTTTAACAAACTATTTTCCTGGGAACTGTTGACGCTCTTACGAGATATTTCTTGGCTAAAATTCACGTAACATTTTGTGTATGACAAACATTCCTTTTATACTGTGCCCAGTGGTTCTAATATGGAAGTGGTTTTGCTCCCCAAGGGACACTTGGCAGGATCCAGAGACATTTTTGGTTGTCACAACTAGGTTGGGAGGGGGAGGCTGCTACCAGCGCCTAATATCACATTTTTTGCGGGAAATGAGTAAAATCGCGTCCACCAGGGAGACCGTCAATGGACATGAAACATACATTGGAATCTCTAGTTGGAACCGGCAAAAATAAAAATGTTTTACGTCGTTGTCAAGTGTGTGCAGCTCATAAACTGCGCAGTGAAACGCGGTCCATGTGCAAGTTTTGTAATGTACCCCTGCACGAAGGAAAGTGTTTCGAACGCTACCACACAGTGAAGCACGCGATTTGGCGGGAAGATGCCCGATTACAAAGTGATATGTAGAGGTCTGCAGTGCTGCTAAACATTCCACAAGGCACAGGACAGCTCCCGCACTGCCACTTATCTGATCACAATGTCAATAGTGCTGAGGCTGAGAGACCCTGCCTTAGGAATATGAGCGAGTTACTTCCAGAGACGTTTCCCATGAACAAAATACCGAATGCCAAAGGGGCTAACACAAGCTAACGAAATATGGTCCGTCTATGGAACTCTAAGCTGGGGCATTCAAAGATGTAATATTTTAAAGGAACGCAAAGGGTTACTTGGTTCTTTGGCATTTAAAGCAAGGGGTCTCTGCAAGTCTAGAAAAATGCAAGTCTAGGTCTCTAATAGAACATTCTCCGGCCTGTAGAACAGTCATCTTCAGAGGATTTGGCAGTCAGTAGGAATATGGAGAAATCCTAGTGCACCGACAATCAAAGTAACACGAATATATCAGTAACTCTAGGGTAGAATGTCTGTTACAGTAGAAAATCACACCAAAATCCTATTTGCACACTGAAATGCACAGCACTGGCTTGTCTTTTCTGTCTACAGGCAACACTGTTAGCCAGAACCGTGAATACTGTCCTCAGGGTAACACTGTAGCATCAGATTAATAAGTTATTGGTCATTTTTATTGTAATGCCAATGTACCCTTCACATTCGATTTCTGTGCTCATGTAATAAGATAAGGTTTCTGCATCACTTAATATCAAATGCCCATACAAAATAGCCGGCAAACCAATGCGATAGAACACATTCTTTTCCCTCTCTCTCCCCAGAATGCATTTTATTCAAATAAGACGATCCAAGAGCCTTCTACATTGCATCCTGTGCCCCAATAAAAAGGCGCAGTGAAGATGAGGTTTTGAATAGAGGGATGGGTAATTCACCTCCCACGCGCATATTTGAAAGTGATGAAATTTGATACTGGACCGTTAAAAAAGCAAGAGGGCAACAGTAATAACAAATTATGGAGTTATACTGAATAGCTTTGAAAAAGCAGGGGCTTTTTTTTATTTTCATAAGTTCATCTCTGAAAAAAAAAATACTACTACAGTTTTTACTTTTCCATTGTGACCCAGACACTTCTTCACTATAACCGTCAAAGCCTTAGATAGAAGGGACATTGAACTAACTTTTTTAAAGTAATATTTTGGATAGACCCAAGCAGATAACAAAACTGACATTTTCTGTTGCTTGAATGCAAACGGCACAGATTCACCATGGTCAACATTTACAAATGTATGTTTTTCATTGGCTAAAATCCAAGCTAAATGTGGAAGTATTTATTTCAGCTTCATATTGCTTGTTAATATGTGGGGGTATAAAATTCAGAACATTTAACTCTTCATACAGTTACTAGTGAGAACCCAGGCATGCATTTGCTTATGATACTCAGAAAACCCTATGGCTGAGTATACAGCTACGGGACACCATGGACTCATCAAATATGTACTCTAGCTATGCATGGGGCATCAACAAGAGAAAAAGACAGTGCTATGTCCCATGAAGAAGCTTTTAATCCCTTGTGAGAATGCTTATTCTCTGTGGTCTTATGGCCTTAATTCTTTTTCCTTTTGAAAAAATAAAAACATAAACAGTGGAAATTAAGTTCCTATCACTCCTATTTCCACTGGCTTTCCGCTGAGAGCTGCTCTCACCATTTCTTGTGCACCCTTTCAAAAATATTTTATACATATAAAAAATTAATCTATATCTAAATCACAATCTATATCTATATCTATATCTATCACAATACCATTTCCATTATATCTGATACTAGAATTGTCTACATGTCCATTGTCCTTGATATGATGCAAAAATTTTTATTTTTTAAAGTATGTATCATCAAAATGATTTTAAATAGAGCAATAGATAGATACTCTAAAGAAGAAGAGTTTGTTGAACTCAACTGAGTCAGCGTGAAGAAGTGTTTAGAATGAGTTGCAACTGTATCACTGGATATCATTTGCTCTATGTCACATGGGACCAGTTTTCATTCCTACGGTAATAAATATTTCTGTCTCTGTTAGGTTGCTGTTCTCTGAGGATGGTTTAACTGCTAGATGGAATGCAGCAATATGAATTGAGAATAAAACACTTTATTCTGGATTCATGCTAGATTTCTTAATAAACTAACTTATCTAAATTATATTCTAAACCTCCAAACAACATGTACTAATGTTTACTCAAGGGACAGTACATTAATAATGTATTTGTGGTTATTTTGATATTTTACATGCATAGAAATGATTGTTCTACTAGTTTCTTTTTTTTGCAAATTTTATAAATAGATAATAAGGGCAAGGGGAAAAAATGGAGATCTATCTATCATCTGTTGTAATACTTATCTATCACTTGTTGTAATACTTTAAGCAATGAAATAAAAAAAAATCATCTAGATGAAGTATGAAATGAATAATATTAACTAGCTACTATCTTCTCTTTCTTTTCAATTTTACTATATAGCATGTTTATCTTTTTGTCACAATGGATACTCTAAGGCTTCCAAAACTTTATTCTTAATCTAGGATATGAGAAAGTCATGGGCAGTTTGGAAGTTTTGAGTGAAACTAGAGGCTGTATTTAAGGAGAATCAGATTAAGGCATTACATGGGGACAGAGTGGGTTGATGTTGGGAAGGGAAATGGTTCTACTGCCAACTTGCTGAAGCCAAACAGATGTCATCAGTTACATTTCTATTTCTGAGTTGGCATGCACACTGCTAGGTTAAACAGTCTATAAAGATGAATAAGACGTGCAACATGCCTTCATTAATAGTCCAGTAGGGAAATGAATGCCAGGGTCAATGGCTGCATGATAAAAGACTCAAAAGTATCATGGGAACATCAAATATACTGCAATGGTAGCATCCACATTTACACTAAGGATTACATTATACCATTCAGGGTTTCTTGAATCCTTGCCAAGTCTTAGGAAAAGGTACTATTATTATTGTCTCCTCCATCACAGAGAAGGAAGACAAACAACTTGCCCACTTCTGGTGAATGATGTCTTTGGGATGCATATTTGGGCAGGCTGGTTCTGGAGTCTGCACTCTTAACCACTGCTTATACTGCTTCTCTTATGACTAATTGTGTAACCAGCTCTCCCAGGTATGATGTGATGTTGTTCTTTAAATGAGAGCTATATACATAGAGAGAAAGAAAGGAAAAAGGAAAGTGGGGGAGAGAGTGAAGAAGAAAGGGAAGGAGGGGGAGAAGGAGGGAGAAGAGAGAGAAGAGAGAGATTACCATGCCTGAGACCCAGGCAGACAGAATTCCATGAACAATAAGACACAGAGAAGTAAAATTGTGTGAGATATTCTGAGAATCACAGAAGGTCCAGTTCAGTTTCAGAACCAAACCATTAGTTCTTTTGTGCCATTCTTGGAAGCTCTAATGTTGTTCTGCAGATAGTAAAGTCCACCAAATACTTCAAATCTGGCAGGTAGATGATTCCGAAGATCAGATTTTGCTTTTAAACAATTATTGGAAAAGCAATGGGAAATGGTTTGGAGGAGAGTTATGGTAGAGGCAGGTAAAAGTTTAGCACAGGTAGAGAATGGTGAATGAATGAACTCAACAAATAGCAGGCAGATGGACTGAGTGTTAAAGCTATAGTTCAAAGATATCTAAACTAATAAAAGCGGAATAGTAAAATTAACCGTTTCTCCGGGATGCCCACAGCCAATCAGAACGGCTGTATGCAAATTAGCCCAGCCAACATGGCGGCCACCACTCACGGACCTGAGTAAACATTTAGGCAGCGTCCGTGCAGCAGGAGTGAGAGGGAAACTACCTGCTTACTGGCTCCTTAGCCTTTGTTTGGCCTGAAGCAAAAACGCACATTTGCAACAATTAAGTGTAACAATTGTTTCATTATAGAAGCTGCGAGGTGAGGCAGAGAGGAGGATTCGTTAGTAAAAGGCTGCCTTAAAGGAACAGCATCAATTATAGGAGCGTCCAGCCGGCCTTGCTGGGATGTTGGGCAATGGGAGCTGTGGG
>PVJC01003499.1:0-69927 GCA_004026665.1 Murina feae
GGGACAGTGAGGGTGCAGGCAGAATAACATGCCTTGATCTCTACCTTGAGAAGCCCAGAGTCTAGCGGAGAAAATTAAATTACAAAACCATTGTAATATAAGAGAAATGTGAGCATTCTACCAGATGCAAAGTCAAATTATTCATTTGATACAATCATTGATATTTTTTCAAGAAATTTGAACTCTTCATAATTAATAACGGTCTGAGCAATAGTTATCTGTGGAATAAGAATAGAAGCAACTTGGACACAGCACAAGTGATTGCTGGTTTCCATGGTTTCCTCTTCCCATGTGCTGGAAGTAGTGGAGAGGTTCTGTGGGAGAAGTAGTGGAGGCCACAGCTAGTGGATCTGGAGCATGCGATTTTCAGCACTTCCTGGAGTGCTACTATGGTTAGTCATTTCCTACAACTTCGCATTTCACACCTCCCCTTCCTTAATGACCAATTAGTATTCTCACCACAAGTCACAATGCCTTTTATTTACTACTTGGCATTTCCAATCCCAATTTCAATACCTAAAAATTAGCATTACATAGTCCAGCGTTCACAATAATTTGGAGGTTTCTTCTGAAAAGACAGGGTAATTATTGGATACTCACTTGTTTAGCTTCCATTTTTCTAATGAAGTGTTAATGACAGTGACAACTGTCAACTAAGTCTCACAATGACCCTGTAGCAACTAATGAAAAAGGCAACAGCACTTACTGTTTTCTGATGGTCAGTAAGCAAATATCAGGAAACTTCAGATGAAAAACTTTACCAGATGTAGTGGAAGAAAATGGGGGGAAATGTAGGGGTTTTTTTGTGTTTTTGTTTTTTTTTAGAAACTTGCTTTTTGTTTTAAGAAACATAAACTGGATCAACAAGAAAGATACTACTTATTTTAGTACCTTGAACATGTTCTTAGGTCTAAACTACAGTTGAAACTTTCCTGGACGTTGACTTTTAATGGGGGGGAGGGGTCGGAAAAGGGGAAGGCCTCTGAATCAAGACCAAAAGCTATCCCAAATTCTAAATCAGAAAACAAATGAATCATTCTTAAACATTTAGGTAGCATATAAGTTAGCCTATAGAATGAGTCAATGAAATTGTACTTTTATCTGATAATCTCTCTCTCTCTCTTTTTTTAATCAATTTTATTTAGTGAAGAGCATTGTCTTAAAAAGTTAAATGATTATAAAAGTTGCTTCTAAAATTTTATTTGCTCAAAGTGAATCCATGAAATGAAAGATAATTTTTTTTATTTATCTTATTCTGAGTACCTAGGGTAATAAAAACAGATACCTAGCTAGATGGATGGAATAAAAAACCCCAATATTTTCTTATTTTAATTTTTTCTATGGAGAAGTAGGTTTTATTTTTAAATAATGTTTTATCACACAGCTTTCAGGAATATACTGGGGTAAAAGCATGCTTAAACCTTTAAGTAATGTAACTTCATGGATAAACACATTAATTAACTGGAAAGGGCAACATTTGGTTTCCCACCCTGATGAAGTAGAAAAGGTTATAAGTAAAAACAAATCAATAACACTTCAAAGTGATCAAATTATTTTCACAGTGATTGAATGGATTCATGGACAATGTGAGCTTTAAAAGCAAAGTCAGAACATAAGAAACAGGCAGCTTATTTAGGGTTTGTAGGCTTACCAAAGGAAGTTAGAATGGTAATTCAACCTAACAACATAGTGATTTTGATTATTTATATGTAAACTAGGCCCAATACATGAAAATTTGTGAAAGAGTAGACCTTCCTTCCCCCAGCTGCCAGCACTGGCTTCTCTCTGACACCTGGGACCTGGGTTTCCCTCTTCCCACCACTGACAGGCACCTGGGACTCTGGCTGGCTTCCCCCAGGCTGCCCACAGACACCTGGGACCCTGGCTGGCTTCCCCTGGGCCCCAGCTTCCTCAAAAAGGACATCCAGAATGACGTCTGGAAGAAGTTCAGTCTAATTAGCATATAGCCCTTTTATTACCTATAATAATTAAAAGGTAATATGCTAATTAGACTAGGTTGACCGGCCATCTTCTGGATGTCCAACTTCCTTCCAGACAAAGCCATGATGGTAGGAGCTGAGGCAGAGGCAGTTAGGGGCAATCAGGCCATTAGGGGAGGGCAGTTGGGGCAAGATCAGGTCAGCAGGGCAGGGCAGTTGGAGGTGAGATCAGGCCAGCAGGGGAGGGTAGTTAGGGGTGATCAGGCAGGCAGGCAGGTGAGCAGTTGGGAGCCAGTGGTCCCAGATTGTGGGAGGGATGTCTGACTGCACATAGGGATTGGGCCTAAACCGGCAATTAGACATCCCCCAAGAGGTCCCTGATTGGAGAGGGTGCAGGCTGAGCTGAGGGAACAACCCCATGCACAAATTTTGTGCACCAGGTCACTAGTTATAGATTAAAATAAAGAAAAGAGCCAATGTGTTTTTAGTAACTTTCAACTTATATCTTTATACCATATTAAAAAATTCTATCTGCCTACACATAATAAAAATTTTTAATGTCAGTGTAAATGTTCTTTTCATCTTCTTGGTCTGATGAATATAATAATATGTCAGAGAAGGTCCTAAATTGAGAGAGAGACGCAACTGTAACAATACTTAACTGGATGACCAGTTCTTGAGAAATTTAGGACTAATTACACATGATTATAAAGGAGAATTTGGAGTTACAGGAATAACAAAAGTTTAAAGACCACAAGGAAAGGCTGATGTATAGGAGCTAAGTGCGCCATAGGTGACTGGATGTCAGTGAAGTTGGTGGTTTTGTGCTGACTCCCATTTCTTCATAAATAAAGCAAAGAACCCAAAAGGA
Organism: Murina feae; assembly: GCA_004026665.1. Taxonomy (NCBI): domain Eukaryota; kingdom Metazoa; phylum Chordata; class Mammalia; order Chiroptera; family Vespertilionidae; genus Murina; species Murina feae. The sequence continues at coordinate 2,812 of PVJC01003499.1, forward strand.
AACAAGTTGCTTGCCCTGTTGGGGGATATCATGGGTAAATTTTTGGGATCCATAAGCTGAACTTTCCATTATCATTTTCTTTAAGAGAATTTTTATTTTATTTTTTATTGATTGACTTTAGAAAAAGAAGAAAGGAGAGACAGAGATAGAGATGAGAGAGAGAGAGAGAGAGAGAGAGAGAGAGAGAGAGAGAGAGAGAGAGAGAAATAATTTGTTGCTCCACTTACCCATGCACTCACTGGTTACTTCCTGACCAGACATCAAAAATAGGTTTACACAGCAGAGTGGTAGTTGCCCACGGGAAGGGGGTGCGGGGAGCTGGGGGACCTCACATGAAGTGACAGGAGAATATTTGACTTTGGATAGTGGGCACATGGTGTAATATGTAGCAGAAATCCACACGTGAAACCTGTATGTTCATGTTGACAAATGTTACTCCCATCAATTTAACAAAATTAAAGGTTATTAGCAAGAATTTTTAAAAAGTATGTTTTCAGTTGTGACACTTGAAATAGTTTATTCTTGTATTATTATTTATTAATTATTGTATTACTTTCTATACGAACAATTGTAAACCTAATTTGTCCACTCTATATTTGTGTTTGTTTTTTGAATGATCTTACTACTTGCATGCATATAAAAATGACATGCAACTTGTTCAGTGGCAGATAAAATTGAAGAGAAAATGTAAAAATTAGACACTAGAAAGAATAGAGTGTCTAATGATTATCTTTTAGATAATGAAGCAATTATCACTAACAAGGGTGATGATCTTGATATTGCACATCTATGAAAAGTTACCACCAAACACCTTAAATTTGATAGAATGTTATTTTGTCTGATCCTTATAATAGAAAAATCAGAGTTGTAGTTTGTATGCCTTTGTTTCTTTCATTTCATGATTTTAATAATTTATTTTTTATTGTATTTTACAAAAGTTTAGATTGTAGATAAGTCACTGGTGAATCAGTTCATTTACCACAGCTAGATCTGGATCTGTGCTCCTCAAACTTTAACATGGATATGAATCACTTCAGGATCTTGTTTAAATGCACCTTCTGATTCCTCAGACTTAGGGTGGGGCCAAATGTTCTGTATTATTTTTCTGCGTGTGTTATATTTATTTATTTTCCAGCTTATACAAGTTGGATTTCTACTGTCTTCAACAAAAATATAACCAATATGTACAATTATTGTCTTAAAAATACAAAAGGGATACAGACTCCACCGATGTCTTTCTAAAAGACGTACAGGTACAAGTAGTGTCAAAAGCATGAGGAAATCACCAGTTGATTGTACATTCTGCACGTGACATCACAGAGTGAAGTGAGGTTAGCAGACCTATGTTCCGCTTTTGGTAGAGTTAGATTTCTGTCTTTCTATATGCACACGAGGTCCATGGCCTATGTCATAGCAGATGTTCTGTATTCTAAAGCTCCTGAGTGACGCTGATGTTGCTGTCTGGGCACTGCACTTGGAACAGCAAGTTTTCAGTTAACAGCTCTTGTTGTTCTTCAGATAATTTTTTTTTTTTTTTTTTTGGTCCTTAAAGTCAGTACAGTTTTATTTTTGTGGGAGATGGTCTTTGGTTTTTTTGATAGAGCAGTTAGAGAGCACACAGAAGTGCATAGGAGCTACTTAAGGCAATTTCCCCCCCAGTGACCACTGTGCTCAGAGGGCAGGATTTGCTCCCACCACATGTAGTGATTTCTGGTGAGTTCTGAGCCTGTGGACCATGGTCTGAGTGGCGAGTAACCTCCAAATTTGCTCAGAAAAAGGAAAAAAGAGCTCAGTGGAACTTGGCAATGTGTCAATAACAGTTTCCTGAGGACTTCAGCCGTGGTGTTTTTAAGTGGAGATATGCCGGGCTCTTTAATAGAATATTTTTCCTGACTTTGTATTGTGCACCCTGCATTGCCACGGAAGGTAAACTGGGCCCGGGTTCTCTATAGAATCATCAGTATAAAAAAATAAGTATATGGGCAAAATGTGGAAATTTAAGGGCCTGTTTTCTGACCTGTTATTTTTTGAGGCTAATGTATGCTAAAAGCCAGAAAATAACGATTTATTCATGAACAGTAATATTTAATGATTATGAGTGAGACTATGATGTTAAACTGACATAAATATGTCCCTTCAGTTTCAGATAATTTGCAGGCTATGCAATATTCATATTAAGTAAATCCAGTTGAATACAGAAATATAACCGAGGGCCTGTGAAATTAAAAAAAAAAAAAAGAAAATAGATATCTACAAAGTATAAAGAATAGTATTTATTGCTTGTGAACAATATTCAATGCATGTAAACAGAAAGCTATGTGGATAGATCATGGCTTTGAATATGAACAGAGAAATAAATCCAAATATAAAAATTATCGTAATATAGCATTATTCTGATTTTTGCAAACAAGCATAATTTCTCTGTATTATGCCAATTTGTTACCATATTTTATAAAATATATCATTGTAATTCATCTTCATACTGATTTTCAGTAGTGTTTATTATAGAAAGAAAACCCCAAACAAATATTATTTATAGAGAAAAAAGGTCAATTTTAATTTTTAATATCATTTACATATTTGGAGAAAAAAATGTTAATATGTGAGTTAAAAAAAAAGAAAGCTTTTCTTTTTAAAACTTACTTTTCCAAAGAATTTTCTTTACATTTGTATGCTTCATAAAGCCAAACTTAAATGTTCAAATGAATCAATTGTGGTACATTATAATAATTATCAACTCTCAAAAGCAAAGTTAATAATAATGGCAATAAAATCAAATACTTATATAAAAGTATTGAAAAATCTTCACTTATAGAAGTTATATGCTGTCATCTGAAGACTTCTTTTAAAATAATGATAGTAATAATGATAAAGAGTTCCTAGTGCTGTTATTTATCTATTGACTATAAAGCACATTAAGAATCCCATTCAATAATGTAAAAATCATTAAAACTTCTAGGATGGTTACATGGCATCATTTTTTCCAGCTCCCTCAAAATGCCATTTGAAGTTTGTTTGTTTGTTTGTTTTTTCTAAAATGTTTTAAGATAAAATCCCTTTTTAGTTAACATAATTTCCTATTCTGTCCAACAACAGTAAAATCTGATTATTAGCAAAATTATAGAGTCCTTTCTGGCAACCAGCTGTCACAAGTTCATATTTGGAATTAGAGAAAAGGGAGAGCTGGAAAATAAAATAAAACAATCAATGTATGGCCTATGTCAAATATATTCATAGGATATTTTGAAATAGGGGAGGATGGAACAAAATTGAAGCTGTGAATAGGGGAAGAGAATATCTTTTAAAACTTTTACTTTCATTATGACCTGAAGCTATATATAAGCAAAGTAAAATGCAGGAATATTACCCTAATTTTGATCCAGGATAATTTGTTGAATTGAATAAATAGTCATAGTAGGCTGTTTTCAGGTAACCAGCTCTAACTTATTTTCATGTGTATGTTCTTTTAAAAAAATGTTTTTATTGATTTTAGAGGGAGAAAGGGAGAGAGAGAAACATCAGTCGCTGCCTCCTGCTTGCCTCCTACAGCTCAAACCCACAAGTTGGGCATGTGCTCTGACCAGGAACCAAACCAGTGACTTCTTGATTCATGGGTTGGTGCTCAACCACTGAGCCACACAGGCCTGGCTGTATGGAAAGAACAGGCCTGGCTCTGTTCTTTCAGATAGTTGAATAATCAGAACCCTAGTTTGGAGGTAACCTATTGATATTTTTTGTGATTTACTATTAAAATATGGATTTCCATTTTTATCAGGACTTACTTTTAACCTCTGAAATTGCTTTTTATTAATTTATCTTTTTTGCTGAAAGTAATACAGATATATCCATTTTCCCTATTGACTCCTTTTAGTCCACCCAATAGTATACTTCTTTTTTAAAAAAATCGTATTTACAGTTTATTGAATCAGGTTGTTGTACCTATATCAGTTTATATCTGTTGGGATCCACTGTTGGATTCTTTTTAAGTTAAATTTTTGGGGGTGATATCAGTTAATACCATTATATAAGTTTCAAATGAACAATTCTATAATACATCATCTATATATTACATGGTGTGCTTACCACCCCAAATCTCCTTCTACCACCATGTATATGACCCCCTTTACCTTCTTCAACCACCCACCCCCTTTCCATCTGATAATCAACACAATGTTGTTTGTGTCTGATTTAATTGTTTGCACATTTGTTGCCTCCTGTTTTATATCTCATATATGACTGAAATCATATGGTTCTTGTCCTTTTGTGTCTAACCTATTTGCTTAGCATGATATTCTCAAGATCCATCCATGTTGTTGCAGATGGTAGTATTTCATCCTTTGTTATGACTGAGTAATATTCCATTGTACCACATCTTTATTCAATCATCCATCAAAGGACACTTTGGTTTTCATGTCTTGCAAGCTAAATGGCATGAACAATCCTGCAATGAACATAGTGGTACACCTATCTTTATGAATAAACTAGGGTCCCTCCACCTGGCCTGTGCCCTCTCACAGTCTGGGACCCCTCAGGGGATGTCCACCTGCTGGAATGCCTGGCCAGTCTGGGTGAGGGGCTGAGGGCTGTTTTCAGGCTTTTAGGCTGCCCACAGCTCCCATTAATCCAAAATCCCAGCAAGCCTGGCTGGAATCAGGTTTCTGGGATTTATTTATCTTCTATAATTGAAACACTGTTGCTTTGAGCCGAGGCCTAGGCAGGTAACGAAGCCTCCTGTTTATTTCAGCTCTGTGGCTTCTATAATTGAAACATTGTTACTGTGAGCAGAGGCTCAGCCAGCCTAGGCAGGCAGTTTCAATGGAAGCCTGCTGTTTACTCTAGCTCTGTGGCTGCCAGCCGCCATCTTGGCTGGGTTAATTTGCATACAGCCACTCTGATTGGCTGGTGGGCATCATTTGGCTGGTGGGCATTGCTTAGGCATCCCGGAGAGACAGTTAATTTGCATATTGCTCTTTTATTATATATTATATGATTTGCCTTTATGTAAATTGTAACGCACGTATTTTAGAGGTAAATGGGATTTGTGCATAGAACATGGACATTTATAATTAATACTCGAGGCCCAGTGTATGCATTTGTGCACTGGTGGGTTCCCTAGGCCTGGCCAGCAATCGAGGCCTATTGGGGGGCCAGCCAGCTGAGAGGAGGGACACTGGGAGGTTGGCTGGCCAGGGGGGGGGCAGCTGAGGGAAGGGGCCACGGGAGGTTGGACTGCTGGGGGCAGGGGGAGGTCTGCGGGGAGGAGGCTGGCTGGGCAGGGGGAGAGATTAGGGCCATGGGAGGTTGGCTAAGGGAGTTCACTGACCATCAGGGGACAGCTCCTGTTGCTGAGTGTCTGCCCCCTGGTGGTCAGTGTGCATCATCGTGACTGGTTGACTGGTCGTTCCAGTTGTGTCAGTCATTTGGTTGTAACAGTCACTTAGGCTTTTATATATAGGTTTGTAGGTCAACACCAGTTGCCTTCCCATTGGAGATTACTCTATGTGATTTTGAGAAATATCTCCTGAAAGAATTCCATGTGGCTTGAAAAATATTTTGTAAAGTAATTTCAATTTAATTATTGATAATTAACATGATGCTAATTATATTTATGAATTATAATTCTACTGAGGAAAAATCCCCCATAACCCATATTTTTGTATATAGGAGAAAATAAGAGGAAAGGAAAAAAAAAAAAGGACAGAAAAAAAAGAAAAGAAACATACTTGCAAGCTAAATGGCAGAACTCTGGCAACTTATAACATAAATCTGCCAAATTCGGCCTGCTGCTTTACAGGGTGGCCACATGCCAAACAGCTCTGCATTGCATCCTCAATAGGTTTGACAAGAGGAAGTGAGAAGGGACTCTACTGCAAGGCTACAGCTCAATTAATAAACACTCGTTCAGAAAATCTTTAATTGTTTAAATTGAATATCCTGTCTGGTAGAATGTGCAGGCTTGTAACTGAATAAGGACAGAATTAATTCTGATTACACATGTTAAAATACCTGTTTTAAGGACACCCTCATTTATTAATTATGTGCTTAGGATCTACATTTAAAATTAAGGGCAAGTAAAGTACAAGTCACAGAGGGTTGAGTTAATAATAAATAGAGCATAAGCATAAACTCCTCCTCTGTTCCACATTTCAAAATTTATGGGCTGGGCTTTGAACCAAATGAATTTCTCAGGAAGAATGCTTCCAGCAAGGCCTAGTGCTCACATTATTCCTTAAACCGTTACATGTAAGGTTGTCTAAATGTCCAAAGTAAAATATATCATTCTGTTATGTTAATATTCATAAGTTAAGTGAAATCCTGTTAAGTTAAGCGAGGAAGAATAATAGCCTTACAGAATTAGGCCTTGGAGAAAACAAACAAACAAAAAACAAACAAACAAGGGAAATACAAAGTATCCCAAAGAAATACAAGTGACAATAGAAATGTTTACCCTAGAATTACAGAATATTTGTGATGAGTGCTACTTTAAGAAATGATCTATTCCAACCTTTAACCTTAGATATGAGGTAAAGGAGGACTTAATGATTATAGACCAGTGCTATTCTTAGAGCAGTTTATAAACCTTGACGTCCATTAGCAATGTCTAACTAGATGTTAGATGCTGGTTCAGTGTCCTAGTGCTTCATGTATTTGGAGTGGAGCAGCAGAAAGCCACATTTGCAGATGCCCTCGGTGATTCTCAGGTTTGGGGTTCATGGGCCCCACTTTCAGAAACACTTTTAGGACTCTCTGTAATGCCCTTGCATAGATAGTACTGCCAGTCATGAAGGCTAGGGGGTTGACCAGTGAAATCATAGAAATGCAAGAAATAAGTATATTAACCTTGGGAAACGGGAGTGAAGAGTTGTAACTCCAAATACAATACCAATATTTTCATTTCGACCCTTGTGGTAGGACACTTCCATTTCCAATTTGCACTCAGCATCATTCCTCACTGTCTCTCATTTACCACTCTGTGTGTGTGATTGTGTGTTAATATCTATCTCTCCTCAACACCATGAAATGCTTTGAAGGAAGGAGCTATCTTACATTTCCACCTACTTTCCTCTTCTTTCCCTCCACTCAGAAAACTGTTCACATAAATTCTTGCATAAAGTACTGTGGAGAAAACATGCTCCCAAAAGTTGTCTCTGAGACTGCCTGGTTATTAAAAAAAACTTAATATATCCAAGTATCAGCTACCTTTTACACTCACATTCTGGTGGTCGGGAAGATAGATTTAAATGCAGGGACTCATTAGCTGAGAAGGCATCAGTGAGCGCTGAGGGAGATCAAAGGTGGACTTGCTTTCAGATGGAGTAAATGCTTCCAGGTAGGCCCAAGGGCAGCTGCTGAGGGCTTCTGTCCAAATGTGTAACCTCTAGTGTATTTGTTAATTAGCCTCATGTTCATTACTTTGAATTACGGCATTTCCCTTGTTAAAATCCAAATATCCTGGGAGAGGGAATGTATTAAGTCATAGTAATATCACCAGTGATAAGATGCCTGTTGGTTCATCAGTAGTAGGTACTCAATACTGGTAAATGTATGCCAACTAAATGAAAGAACAAACAAGTGTTTACCACAGGCAATGAAAGTTTATGGAAGACTAAGGATCAAATGCAACAGGCTGGTAAATTCTTTTGCTCCCATGCCATTGCCTGAGGGAGTAAACATCTCAGGATGGGGAAATGGAGGAAGGGCTCAGCAAGGTGCACATAGGAAGGGGTACACTCTCAGCACTTCTGCTGGCAAGGAGTTAATGGCATTTGCCCACTTAAGGATATAGATGGATGAAGTCGATTTGGTCTCATCTTATGCACATTATCTCTAGCAAAATGTTACCCCACAGCAGGCAACTGCATGGTGCCTCCATGGCTTCTAGTAGGAGCCGCAAGTAAGTGGGCAGGGTTGGGAGGGAATCAATGAAAATAACTCTGCATTCATTTAAGCATCTGCTGCTGTGATTTATTTATAGCACAACATCCGTCTCACAGAGGGATGTTAGCAGAGAGAAAAGAGCTACTTAATAGTATTTTTTTAGGGTAACAGAAAGAGGCAATATTTTCCTTTTTGTAAAAGTACTCCAATGATAGAATTACCACAGTAAATGATCTTTCTATATTTGGTTACGTCCCTAATAGTGTTCTTGAGAAAATTAGATGATGCAATATCTATAATTTTAGCACAGTTCCTGCTTTAAGATTAGGCCTAATTAATGGTTATTATGGTTACAATAATATTAAGAATAAATATATGCATTTATTATTGAATTATGGCATTTCCTTTATTAAAATCCAAGTAGTCCTGGGAGAGAGAATGTATTAAGTCATATTAGTATCATCATTGATAAGATGCCTGTTAGTTCATCAGTAGTAGGTAGTCCATAAATGTGAGTATTAAGAATAAATAATAGCAAAAGCAATAGTGGTTGCCCATATTCCATGATGCTTTATTGAGTTCTTTAGACAATATATGAAGGAAACATGTTTAGGATTCACTATATGAAAAAGGTTCTTAGTATTTTCAAATATGTGGGTAATTAAAATGTTTGAATTGTAAGCAAAGAATAGAACAAACAGGTATTAGCATATTTAACAAGTGCTAACTGGGAAAGTTGAAGGCTAGGTAAAGAACTCAGACAGTCTTCAGGTGTAATTGCATCTTAAAATTCATGTCATAAGCTGAACCTGAACTCTGCTTTTGGTAGCCAATAAAGACCATTTCTGTTCATCTTCAGGACTCCAATATATGAATAGTCATACATATGCAAGGCATTTGAAATTTTAAAAGCTTAACTAAAAAGACTATTCTTACATAAACATATAGTTAAAACTAGAGGCCTGATGCACAAAATTTGTGCAAGAGTAGGCCTTCCTTCCCCCGTCTGCTGGCACCTACTTCCCTCTGACACCCAGGACCTGGGCTTATCTCGCAGCTCCAGCTTTGTCCAGAAGAACATCCAGTCTAATTAGTATACTATGCTTTTATTATTATAGATAATTATTATATAAGGCAAAAGAATTATGTGTTACTTTTAGCTGAGTTTGGCTTTCCCCCTTGTAATCAGTAATTAGGCATTTTACAGATAGCCCTCATAAGTATTCTTTCCCATAAGCCTTACTTCTGAGAAACATATTCATGGAAAATTATTATTATACTAGGGGCGCGGTGCACAAAAATTTGTGCACTTGAGAGGTCCCTCAGCCCAGCCTGTGCCTTCTCACAGTCTGGAACCCCTCAGGGGATATCCACCTGCTGGCGTGTCTGGCCAGCCTGGGTGAGGGGCTGATGGCTGTTTGCAGGCTGGCCAAGCCCCCAAGAGAGGACCCTCACCCCATTGGGGTGTGGCCAGCTTGGGTGAGGGGCTGATGGCTGTTTGCAGGCTGGCCAAGGCCCCCAGTGTGGACCCTCACCCCACTGGAGTGTGGCCAGCCTAGGTGAGGGACTGAGGGCTGTTTTCAGGCCGCCCACAGTTTCTTCAGGTTTTGGGTCCCTACTGGGGTGCCTGGGCAGCCTGGGTGACGGGCTTAAGGGCGTTTTCAGGCTTTCAGGCTGAACATAGCTCCCATTGACCCGATGTCCCAACAAGGCTGGCTGGAAGCAGGTTTCTGGGGTTTATTTATCTTCTATAATTGAAACTATTGCTTTAAGCTGAAGCCTAGGCAGGTAATGAAGCCTCCTGTTGGCTTCAGCTCTGTGGCTTCTATAATTGAAAGAATGTTGCTGTGAGCAAAGAGAGGCCCAGCTGTCCTAAGCAGACAGTTTCCTCCATCGCTGGTGCAATGGAAGCCTGCTGTTTGCTTCAGCTCCATGTCCTCTATAATTGCAACTATTTTGCTGTGATCAGAGAGAGGCCCAGTCGGCCTAGGCAGACAGTTTACTCCTGGTGCAACAGAAGCCTCTGTTTACTCTAGCTCCGTCACTGCTGGCCTCCATCTTGGCTGGGTTAATTTGCATACAGCCGCTCTGATTGGCTGGTGGGCATGGCTTAGGCATCCCGAAGAAACAGTCAATTTCAATATTACTCTTTCATTAGATTAGATAATTTCTGAAGCTGGGAATTTATTTATTTATTTGTTTGTTTATTTAATTACATTTACTATAGTGGGAAGGGCTCTGAGCTCAGGATCAAAAGACCTATGTTGTTGTTGTTGTAGTTTTAATATATTTTTAATTGATTTCAGAAAGTAAGGGAGAGGGGAAGAGAGAACCATCAATGATGAGAGAGAATCATTGATTGGCTGCCTCCTACATGCCTCCCACTGGGGATCCAGCCCTTAACCCTGGCATGTGCCCTGACTGGGAATTGAACTGTGACCTCCTGGTTCATAGGTTGATGCTCAACCACTAAGCCATGCTGGTCAGGCCAAGGCCTATGTTTTCATTATCATTCTACCAGAAGGCACCAGATAAGTTTCTTACACTGAGACTCAATTTTCTTATTTTTAAATGAAATCTATGTTTGCTATCTACTTTGTATTTTAAATAAGATTACAAATGTGGACTGCTTTGAAAAACCTGTAAAGTGTGCTAAAATGGAAAGTTTACATGGGCGTTGCTATGCCCTTGCTCAGTTCCTGCTGTTCCATCTACCGTGCCAACAACACCTAAGTAGGCAGAATCATTGCTGAAACTCATTCCCCCAAGACTAACAAATGTGACACAAACACAATGCACATTGGGACCTTCTCACTTTTCAGTCCACTAAACAGAACATGATTTCGCCCCCAAACTGATTCTGATTTTACTCTGCATATATGAAAATCTGGCTCAACTCACGAAGCTGTGTTCTAGGCTCAATTACCTTATTTTTTTCTCTGACTTTTCTTCACATTATCTAGTGAGACTTGAGGATTAACTTGTATCCAGGCTTTGTGTCCAAGTCAACTTTGGATCTTGAAGGTAAAGTTTATGTGCGATGCATGATTTTACACCCAGCAGAATCTAATAGAGTGCTTGGCACAGAGTAGGCAATCTGCTGTGGTGAGCAGGAATGTTTTGATTGATGAGGATATGTTACTGGATTTGAAATCTCTCCCAGTATACAACTTTTGGTAGCTCCTAGAGAAGCAAGGGAATGTTGGAGAAATTAGAAGATAGGAGAAGAGCAAAAAGCATATAGGGAAAACTAGGTTTAGATAAGATAAATGAGAGAGAAGTAAAATAGCATATGAATTCAAATCCACAGGTTAAATTCAAAGAAATGTGTTTAATAGGAGATTTTAAAACAAGAAATAATGACTAATTTTTATTAAACTACAATTTAAATCAGTAGTCTAGCAATACTGTATCAAAGGTGCAACAAAGTATGTAAAAAGATGAAGGGAAGGAAACTACTATTTCATGTGCCCATTATGTGTGAGGGTCGGGAAAAGTGCTTTATATAAACTCCAATTTAGGACACAAGATGAGATTTTCTGTTAAGCTATAGATGTGCAAGAGTGAAAACAACTCTAATGATAATACTCAGATTAAAGAAGATAAGGCAATTCTGGATTTAGATTGGGGGGGGGGGTGTGTTCTCCCTTAACATAAGAGTTATAATGGAAGACAAATATATTTGTCAATAATCATAAAAAGAAAGCCTGAGGGTGCTGAAAAAAAATAGGTAGTGGCAAATACTAGGAGATATTTCCTATGACATTGTTGTCAAATTTGCAAGGTACGTGAATAACCTCTGCATTCCATAAGTAAACAGAGAAATCATGCTAGGTTCTTCTACTTCCTATCAACTTTATAAAAGAAGGCAGATAAAATGAATTGCAAATACATATTTTTGAGGAGAGATGTTTAAATAATACAGTGAAAAAAATTAAAGTGAAGTTAATAGTCATGATTTTATTTTTAGGAAGGGGGAGTCAAATAGTCCTTTATTTTTCTCCTAAGAAAAATCTGAATTCTAATGGGTTTTAGACTGCCTATCACCTTTTTGGGACTATTCTTTTTTATGTGGAGTAGTTGATAAGATACCATTTTCCTACTGAATCTAGATAAAAATAGGCCAAAACCATAATTGTTTTCAGAAGTTTGAAGTCATCAAAAGCATAAAGAAAAGTATGTTTGAGCCATGGGGGGGGGGGGGGAATACAGAAATGAGATTTTGAAAGGGAATGGAGTGTTATTAAAAGTTATTACACGATAGAGGAAAATTCCATTGGTTTTGATTCTCACAGCAGATTCTCTTCCCTATTAAAATGTCATCATTGGGTCAGATAATGTGCAGGTAAATTCTTGCTGTTTTTAGATTTGAGTTTCAACCAATCTCAGGATTTGTTTCTACATGTACTATAAATCAGTAGAGTACAAGACACACATTAATGAATAACGTGAACTTCCTTCTACTTCTGGAGATTTGAGCCAGCTTTGAAAAAAATGCATAAGCCAGTTCAAACTTGGTGGATATCTCTTTTATTTCCTTAAGTAAATTCTCTCAACTGCCAAGTAGAAAAATTTTAATTTATTGAAACTTGAATGAATAATTCACCCTCAGACACTGGATGATCCAAAACAAACAAGTCAGTTTGTATATTTAGATATGTGAACTTTTGAACATACTGCCTCATAAATCTAATACTTTGCTAAGGGCTCCATCATTAAAGCTATCCCACTGCAGACATCACCACGTCTTCTCCATGTTTTTTTAGGATTTGCTTCCTCTCTATGGGACTGTAAATATATGATATATTTTCCCCCTCTTATGTCTGTGAGACTCCTCAGCAAGCACTTGACTAACCATTGGTATGGTCTCAGTAGGTTTTCCTAGGATATTCTGCTGTTTCTGTGAAGATGTTAATTGTTATTGATTTTCTAATATATCTCTGTGGTAGGTATTAATATATTTAACTCTGCTAATGAGAAGTTTGAGCTCCAGGCAGGTTAACTCATGGACAAGATCATTTCAGTCCCAAATGCTGTGCTCTTTATTGGGGGGAGTGTGTGTGCTGTAAGCCATGTTCTTTGCCTCTGAGCACTCTTTGCTCCATGGTCACCTCGCTGGCCTGACGATATTCTCTTCGGCTTCTGCCTTAGAAGTGTCTTGCCTCATTTCCCGATGTACTGAGATCTCCTGATACTCTCTTCTTCACCTTACACTTTCCCCTCAGCGTTTATAACAATTTGGGATGTTACGTTCGTATGATTAGTAATGTACCTGTCAGAGACCACCCTGTTAGCTCCATGAAGGAAGGGCTTCTATCTCTGTCACTCTCCCTGCTGCACCACCAGTGCCCACTAGCAAATATTGTAGGAAGAATGAGTTAAGGTGAGACTAAACCCCAAGTGTGTCTGACTGTCCAGTTTACCATGGGTTTACCCATGGCAGGAGTGTTTGTTGCATCACCATGGTCAATACTTGCATATAAGTGTTTAAGTCTGGTGGCTTCCTGTCCCCTATCCTATATCCTGTATCCTCTATTGTCATACTGGAACTACATTGGAAGCTCGCTGAGAGCAGGCCTCATAGTTTGTTTATAGTAAGCAAAGCATATAGTTGGTTGTTCTTCAATAAATATTCATTGATTGAGAACTGATCCTAAAGTTGAATCTATTACAGAGACTTCTCTATTTCACTGAAACCCTATTTCCATCACTGTTCCCTGACATGCTTTGTTCTTCTGTTACAATGAGTGATAATCACAATCATGATTATGTCACCAGGCAATACTTGGTGTTAATTTTTCATTTTTTTCCTCCTTTATTTCCAGACATTTGGAGTGAACAAGCTTTCAAATCCTTGAAAAGGTGAATGGCACTGTCTGTGGTTGGCTCCACATTTTTATTATGTGCTGAACAACTCTAAAGGCAACAAAAATATCCAGTGTACTCAGTTTGAGAAATGAGTACTTTCCAAATTTAAAAGAGATAGAGTTACATATTTTTGGAGTTACATACATTCTTCATTCCATTTATAAGATCCAGAACCCATGGCTGGGCACAAAGCAGGAAATTTAATACTATTCTGCTTGTGGGTCTGTGTTGTTTTTTCTTCCCATCTCCTCCCCCCACCCAATCCCCTCTGCTCCTTTTGTTCTTCATTGTTTTGTGCTAACTTCAGAGCTGCAGACATGTCATAGATCACAGATTTATGTATATTAGCTAAGAGCAGGAATGCGAAAATAATTTCTTTCTCAGGCCTTAAAGATAGATGGTAGGTCAAGACACTTGAGTTCATAGCCAAACATACTAAGGCCCAGAGCAACATGGCAGTAATTTGAGTGGAGAGTGCCAAAAGTGCTTGTTCAGCACTAACAAGAAATAGGAGAGCAGGATCAGTATAATCTCATATTCTTATTAAATTAAAAAATGGAGTAATGCCAAGGTTATGACATGCACTGACAAGACCAAAATATAAAACAAAACAAAAACCAAAATACACACAACCCAGAGTTTTCTGCTGCTTCCTCCTCTCTTTGCAAGCATGTGAAAGCATAAAGTAAGCCCCATGGCATGAGTTATGGGTGAAGTATCTGCCTTTAGCTTGGAATTTCCTGGCATTTTTCACCATGTGGCACAAACTTGATGTGATTAAACAAAGTTTTTCTCCAAATTTAAAGTTCGTTTTCCCCCCAAAAGCTGAATCTAATACACTGTAATTTTTTTTTAAATGGGAGCAGATGCCTCTGTTCTGTGAACGGGTTACCAGATTCTGTGAAAGAAATAAAAAGTGGAGGCCTGTTCTGATAAAGGCTAAGGAAAAAGTCCACCATATTTGCCCTTGAGAACTACATATTACACCCAAGCTCCCCAGAGGCAGAGCCCATGTTCCTCCTCATGATGAGCCTGGGCAGATAGTGACTTCCCTGGGATTGGATTTCCCTTAGACTCACTTGGAAGACTCCCCTGTGAAAACACAGTGTGGGGGCCAAGGGCACCCAGTGGGCCATAGAAACACCCTCCCAGAGGAAAGGAAGAAAGAAGGTCAGGGAGACATCTCTGGCAGAGAAATACAAGGCTGTCAAAATTACTGTTCCCATTTTCTTTTTTTTTAAAGAGAGAGGTGAGCTGGAGAAATGGGGAGAGGTGAACCAGATGAAGCAGTAAACTATCCTTGAAACCTCCTGGGGGTCTGTGTCCTAGAGCACAGGCAGCTAGGATTCTCTGCGACTTTGGCATTGGCAAGGTGGGGGATGGGATGGACCAGCCCCTGGTAAGCCCAGCCTCTTATCCTAATGTAGTGGTTGTCACCATCACTAAGAGGCAAGGATTAGACTGGGACACCAGGGCTCAAGCAGCCAATAACAAACAGCAAGGGAGAGAAATTAGGCGCAGAGACAGAACTTACCCAGTTCTTCCTCATTTAGGGGTACCAGAAGGGAGCTGAGAAATTCTCCTTCTTTTCTTTTCAACTACAGTGATCTTGAATATAGGGGGTGAAGGAAAGTATGTGGTCTAAATGGCTCCGGAAAAGATCCCATGCCCCTATACCACTTAGAGATATATTTACAATAGTGGATAGTTCTTTAATGATTTTCATACTAATTAACTAATAAAAGAATTCAGTAAATAATTCTGGCGAAGATTGGAAAAAAGAGATTCACATCTTAGAGTAGATTCATTGATTAAATTTATTTTCTCTACTTGTAGACCAGCTCTACAGAAGGAAGTGAAATGTTGATTGATGGAAGGCTTGAGGATCTGTTTCAGTGGCCTATGGCTGGGAACTCGAAGAATTCTTGTCCCAGTAATGTAACCATGCCCACCTCACCAAGTTTCTTGGGGTTGAGATGGTTTTGTGTGTGAGCATATGGGAGGGTGTGGTGGCTCACTTGGATGAGCTCTAAGGTTCTTCCTAGGCTGGACATTCTGTGATGTTCTAATGGAGGCGTGATTTGTGAGAAGGAGGCAGAGCACAGGATATTAGGGCCAACAGGTAGCTTTGAAGTGTCCCCGAGTATTTAAAATAAGTGATTTTCTATTGCTAATGATCACAATTTCCTAAAAAGATATATTTTTTTGCAATTTATACTTATTTATTGATGAGATATGTTCTTTTAGACTTAATATTTACAAGGAAATACTATCAATGCTTTGGTGTGTATAAGTGTGTGTTAGTGTGTGTGAGAGAGAGAAAGAGAGAGAGAGAGATTTGGTCATTATTATCTTCTTGCGGTTCTTCTAAAGCCTATCCTGTTCATGATGCAAACTTTTACTAGCTAGCTCACAGATTTTTTACTTATAGACTGTAACGGCTGCAGTTACATACATATGAAGACACATTAAAACCTTACATTAAGAAAAGCACAATGGAACAATTGAAAAGTATTTTCTATTAGTATAAACTTTTTTGTCATTGGTTAAATCACCAACTCAGTTTTCTGAATACTTATAAACCTTCCATCCGATAAAGAAAATATGCATACAAATGTTACATCGGGAACTTCAGGGTGCTTAGATAATTTAAGCACTCAAGATCATATGGTCCTTGACACTTACAACTCAAACAAAACAGTATAAATGTTGTGCTAAAAAGTTTTAAAATTGACTTAAGGCTGTGCTCTAGTGTTTGACCTGTAAAAGCATTTGAAAGCCCTTAAAATATAAAACCCAATCTAACACAACCATCACAGACAGTCTTTAGCTCTGTAAAATGATGATAACATTTGGAATTAGCCACAGAAAAATAATTGCAATTTCCCATAATAGCTATAAAAAGTGATGGACCCAACAAGAGTTACAGGAACCCAAAGGAACTAAAGTGGGAAGGTGGAGACATTTTACAGAAGAGCAGAATAACTTAGCGGTGGGATATCAAAGGTGACATGAGTCAGAATTAGTCGCTCTTTTTGTGCTCCTTAAGAGCTTTGCTTGGAGCCTGGTATAGCTACTGCCAAAGATTTCACTTGTAATGCATTCAGGTGTGGACACAACCGTCTCTCCAGTGCTCTAATGGCTCCTCAAGGAAGGGAGCATTGTTGTTTATTTCTATCCACCCTCCCTCCTCCCACCCATAGCAATTGTCCCAAAGATGAAAATGCTGATCACTGAAACCATTTATGCCTTTTAGTCTCTGACCTATCTTTACCAACTACTTGAAAATTTTCACTCAGAAGTATAATAATCATCTCGAATTTGACACACTCCTCTATAGAGCTATGCCTCTATTTAACAAATTTGAAACGATTCAGTTTTTATTCATTTTCAGTTCATTAGTAGAGACATTTTAATCAAAGATTAGTAGATGACAGTTTCTAGGGTCAATCCTGAACATGACATTTGCTATTTGAGAAGCTGTTATAACTAAATTCTTTATTGGAGAGACTTCAGTAGGCAACTAAATATTTTATTGCCTTTTCTCAATCTAGTTAACAAGGGAGAAAAATCAATTGAGATATGCATAAATACATATTTAATTTAGACTGTAACAGTTTAAAAAGTGTGTCTGGGAATGCCATCTGTATTTTATGGATTGTGAGTCCTTTCAATGTTCAAATTTAGAATTTATATCATAAGCATAAAAGTTTTGAAGACTTTTAGGGAAAAATTCACTTCTCCTAAACTTATGTCTCAAACTTATTAGCCTCATAAAACTCCCCTTTAGGTAGGGAATTCTTTTTTAATAAAATCTAAAGCTTACAGTTGAATCAGGAACATGTATGTCTCAAATCATATTTATTTATACCTGGCATATTACATCCTGGCTTATACATCTTTTTTTGTGATCCCCAGTTTGTAAGTGATAAGTGCATAGAGCATGATTAGGAGTTTATCTGGTGTTTATCTTTCTGCTGGCATGTGGCTTCATCTGATTCTTCCAGGGTAAGGAGAAGTTCCTGAAACCCCTGCTGGGCATATAACCAATCTATTCTGACAGCAAGCAGCCTCTGAAGGCAAGCACTAAGATGCATTTTATCAGTTCTTACTGCAGGTCAGGACAATTTTCAATATTAGTCATCCCATATAATCAAACTTACATAAGATAATGATATTCCTGTTTATTACTACTACCTGACGATATTTCAGACAAAAACTTTCTTTATATAACAAGAACGCTGTTTCATTTTCATGGGAGCTTTTTTTCTTTTTTCTTGTGTGTTACTTCATATACAAAGTGAACCTTGCAAATTAAAAATACCCTTAGTACAACAAAGTCGTCTACTTTAAACAGAAGCTCAAGAAAAATATCAATGATCTCTAATGGGATTTTTTTTCTATTTTAATATACATCAGTAGTTGCATTGAGAGAGAGAGAGGGAGAGAGAGAGGGAGGGAGAGAGAGAGAGAGAGAGAGAGAGAGAGAGAGAGAGAGAGAGAGAGAGAGATATTCGTTCTGTATCCTATAATTGTGAAAATAACATAGATTTCAACTCAGAATATAGAAAGGAATGCCTATTAATTTAAACCTTTACTAGCTGATCTTAAATTGAAGTTTCTTGCTGTACTTAAGTGGGTATAAAATGCAGATCATTATAGATCCTCAATCCATGAAAAACATGGAATAACTTAGGTGTAAGGAAGGGGAATTTGGTATAGGACAGCTGATGTGCCCAGTCTTAATGTTTCTGAATTCCAAGACCCTAAGAGCTCTTTTGCTTCAAGGGTTCCTAAAAGTGGCTGGCTTATGTTTAAGGGAGAGGCATTATTTTCACTATTTTAATAATGTAAGAATTTTAGTTCCCACATTTTCCAATCCTTAATTGTGAGTGAGAAGAACTATGAGTTCTATTTTACTCATTTTTCATTTCCATTATGTTTGTAATATCTCTTGTTACACATTAGACATAAAGACAATCTGTAAAATATATATAATTTCTATTTCAGAGGTTAAGAAACTGGGACACAGAGAAGCTAGGCAAATGCTCACCATCACAGTTAAGACAAAGTTGGGATTTAACTCTGACTCTCTGATTCTAAAACACATGTTTTTTTCTCCTGTGGAATGCTGCCCTAGAGCCTTTTGATTTCTTCGATTATTCTTCGTGCTCTGAATATTTAATCATCCTATAACAGCTTTCAAATGTGCTTCCGATTTTCTAAGTCCCAGTTGAGAGCAGGCCCAGTCTGTTTGGAGCACTCTACTAAAGGACAGGTCCATCTTTAGAGGAAGTTCCTACATGGGGCAGAGAAGACCACGTAACATAGTTCTTCAGACGTTTTCAGTGAAATGTGGTTAAGGTGAATATCAAGGTCAGGTTTAAAGTACAATATCAAGGGAATAGATGCTCTAATTGGCCATTTGTGGTCCAGAGAGTATGGGGACTTGAGCTTTAGCCTTTGCATTTATAACATGTATGGAGCCAGGAGGGTCCAAGGTGGGTCTAATGCAGCAGTTCTTAACCTGTGGGTCGCTACCCCTTTGGCGGTCAAACTACCCTTTCACGGGGGTCGCCTAAGACCATCCTGCGTACCAGATATTTGCATTATGATTAAAAACAGTAGCAAGATTACAGTTATGAAGTAGCAACGAAAATAATTTTATGGTTTGGTCACAACATGAGGAACTGTATTAAAGGGCCAGAAGGTTGAGAACCACTGGATGGAAACTAAAACTTACCTGGATCTGTCTTGTGAGCTTGGGAAGTTGGTGGGCACAGGTTGACTTCCATGTGGTTCTATTTTGCTGAAGGACAGGTGGAGGTATTAGCACTAGAGTCTTTGTGTGGTGGAAATTTCCCCTAATCTTTCTTGGCCAGGGTCTATGTAATGGACTGAAGGGTAACACTGTAGAAGCTGAAAGGTCTCTGTGAGATCATGAGAAGGATAGAGGAAGGGGTTTGCAGTGACCAAGAGTGACATTGTGTGGGGGTAGAATGATTTCCCCATCTTGGTGGGGAGGACATGTGCTCTGACTGCACTGGGTATAGAAGGGCCTGTTTTCAGAAGCACTGAAGGTACGTACTCTCAACAATAGTGTTGAATTTGCAAATATATCCGTATGTGTACCAAAGGAACAGAACTTGATGGTGTTAAAAGACAAATGGCATGGAAGTTCATTAAAAGAACAACAACAACAAATTTAAGAAATTTGAACTCAAAAGCAATGATAATTAAAAAGTATTCAACATTAATTAAAAAATCATGGTACTGGCAAAAAAAACACAGACATATACATCAATGGAACAGAGAGCCCAGAAATAAGCTCATGCCTATATGCTCAATTAATATTTGACAAACGAGGCAAGATCATACAATGGGGTAAAGACAGTCTATTCGATAAATGGTGCTGTGAAAATTGTACAGATATATGCAAGAAAATGAAACCAGACCACATTCTTGCATAAGAATAAACTCCAAATGGATTAAACACTTAAATCATAGGCACTAAAAGAAGGCATTAAAACACTAAACATAGGCAGTAAAAAAAGTATTCAGAAAATCAGGCAAATGTGGTCTTTAAATAATACAGGCAGGAGAATACCTTGGACATCTTCCTGAATCTCTGAGGATGGGACTTGGATAGGCATAGATACTGGCCAGTTTGGTGAATGTGTGCCAGTTCAGCCAACGTGGAGCATGGTTAGCAGCCATGTTGGCCTCTCCCTGGGCCCTTCAGCAAGAAGTTGCAGAGAAAAATTTCCCCATTGGTGGTGTGGGTCCTGCGAACAGCACCAGAAATTCACTGAAGGAAAGCCAGGAAAATCACTTACATCTTCTGCCTCTCTAATTTTTTTATTATAGTTTTCTATTTTTCCCCTCGCAGGTTATAAAATATAATGTAAAAACAAGATGGTTTGTAGCAAAGCATCATCCAGATATAAAGCTAATTTCTACAAATGTAAGACATTGACATGTCCTAGAAATAGTTCTTTTGCTTTATTATATAAAAAATTAAGATAATGCAGAAACTAGGCTTTGCAGACTGTTTACAATTAGCTAAAATTGTGACCATTTCCAATGGTGATAATGTAATTCTTTTCTTTTCTTTTCTTTTCTTCTTACTTAAAAATAGCCCCTGTCCCTGAGAATACTTTGGGTAAGCAGCAGAGGAGGGAGGGTGCCTGCTGTGGCATGAAAATGTCACCACAGAAACCCCATAAAGCGGATCACCAAAGCTGATTCAATTTGCTCTTTCTAATTAGCAGAGCTATGTGGTTGTAGCTCCTTCATACCTCGGAGGTTTTGTTTTGAACTTTTTATTTCTTTCTTTTAAAAAAAATTGAATTCTTAAAACTATTTAGGCTTTGTCTTAAGTCTTTCCTGAAGTTAGTGCTATAAAAAATTACCGGTCACATAGAATTTTAATTGTGAATCATGAAAAAGAATAGTTGGGCTATGATAGAATCATTATTATTATTTGTTTGAACACTGGCTAAAAGGAGAAAGGAAGGGAACGTTTTTCAAAGGTTTTTGTACCAAAACAATTGATTGTGATAAATGTTATGCCTAAAGACTAGAATCCTGTTTAATGTCAGTAATGAAAAATGAGAGAATAATTTAATACTTTTACCTATCATTTTTCATTGACTTTTCTTAATGTAAGTACTTGAAAGACTGTTGACATCTAAGAATAAGTAACGCAAGCACGTGTAAATTCTATAGATTTCATACTTTACCAAGTATGTATATTTCACTTGATGACAGCTCTGGTTCAGGAATACTCACATTGATGGACAGTTTGATTTTGCATGTAAGCATAACATCAAGGGACATGGATGCATTTTATAATCATTTTCATATCACTAAGAAGTCCTAAATGAGGATTTGGGAGTAAGTGGGCAGGGGTGAGAGAAAAGTAAAAACTTAAGGTCAATTCTTCAGGGACCTTATGGCCCAGCTGGAGGAAGAAACAATAAATCCATGAAAAGTAAAATTATTAACTAAAAGAGTAAATGTAAAAAGCAAGATTAGTAATAAATCCATGGCTTATTAATGGAATTCTGAGGAGAGAGGAAGAAGACTTGAACCTGGCAGTAAAGGATGAGTAAAGTTCTATCAGTTGGAGAGGACCTGCCCAACACATAGCATGTGCGGGAGGGTGAGAACAGCATGATCAGATTGCAGCAACAGGAAAGCATAGGTTTGATCTAGGGGCTAGGGAACACTATGGTTTGTTTGGAGCCAAGCATCTCTCTAGGTCCAGAAATAGAGTCATTTATAATAATAAAAGAGTAATATGCTAATTAGGCCAGACATCCTTCCAGATGACCTTCTGGATGAAGCCGGCGCTGCGAGGGAAGCCCAGGTCCTGAGTGCCAGAGGGAAGCCGATGCCAGCAGCCGAGGGAAAGAAGGCCTACTCTTGTACGAATTTCATGCATCAGGCCTCTAGTAGAGCTAAAAAGAAGAGCTGTGGCTGGATCATGGAGGGTCTTGAGTGCATGACCAAATCTGAACTTTATTACATAAGATTTGAGCATGGGGATATGATGATGCAGTCATTTTTAGGAAGAATGAGTGTTATGTGGGAGAAGGAGGGAGGCATGGAAGCAAGGGGTACAGTTGTTAGTCTATTGGTGTGAGCTGACAAAGCCTCTGGGTTAGTGAGCTAGGTAGTGGGAGGGGCAGAGTGGGAGAGAAACAGAGACCAGGGTGTGGCTGGAAGTGGGAGAGAGAATCATCAGTGACAACTTTCTGATGGCTGGCTTGTCTTTTCATTTACTGTATTTTCCGGCGTATAAGATGACTTTTTAACCCAGGAAAATCTTCTCAAAAGTCAGGGGTCGTCAATGGAGCCAGATGGAGACCGCCAGTGTCTCCGGTCAGCTCCTTTCTGTGCCACATACAGTCTTCGTCCGGACTTTTTAACCCAGGAAAATCTTCTCCAAAGTTGGAGGTTGTCTTATACGTCCAATCGTCTTATACTCCAGAAAATACGGTATTTACTTTTACCTTTCACTACCTTAGAAATAAAAAATTTCATTGCATTTTAGCCATGAGTTAATATATTCATGGATCTTAGGGCTAGAAGTAAGACTGAGGAACTTTTGATCAGATTTGCTGCTTTTAGTGGCGTGAAGCTTATTTATCCTTCTTTCATGGACATGGTAACTAGAAACCAGGGAGACTAAGAAGGGGTCTTATGTGCAGTGACACAGGAGATCGTTCTCCGGGCTCTGCACACGCTGCCCTGATGCAGTGCCTTTCCCCAGCAGAGCAGTTATTACCCATGTGAGCAAAGGGCTTGGGTTGCTTTTGAAATTGTGTGAATATCAGTATCTACTATTTCATTACAGTAACTTAAAACATAAAATTAAAATCATAGTATGCTTAGCTGCATATTTCTATTCTGATGCAATGCTTTTTCATATCAAAAGGATTTGACAATACTTTTCTCTCTCAAACACATATACACACACATTAGCAATTTCATAAAAACTTAGTATAGTGATATCTATCTATCTATCTATCTATCTATTTCCCTAAGTAAAAAAAGTCCTAATCATTTCTAAGTGAATTCTTTCTTAAAAACACAAAGCAAATAGCTCTTATTTAATACCTCTTAGATAATTTTTAAGGAAGGAATGTGTGAAATGAGTTGTGAACTTCAAGGGTTCCTTGCAATGCTGTTATATTATTACAACCTCAATATCCTGTGTTAACAACACTTATGTAACTAGTTATGTTTTCAGTTTTGTGGGAGAGCAATGACTATATAAGAAAAGGCACACAAAACCCACTGCCTCCTCTTCTGCACACACACACGGTGAGTATATCAACAACTTCTTAATTTACTAAACAAAATGGTGTTGCCTAAGAGAAAAAATTGCTTACTTTTCTGACCTTGGTTGCCTTCCCCATTCCATTTTTTAAAAACTATTTCTGTTATTTTCTGATGTTGGGCCCTCTTAATTGCACTTCTTTTGTGATTAAAATTAAAATGGTAACCTCTGGAAAAGGTGTTACAAATGACTTATTAAACTGTTATAAGACCAAGAAGGAACTAAGAAGTTTGTTTAAAATTTTTTTTTAAAAAAATATATTTTTATTAATTTCAGAGAGGAAGGAAAAGGGAGAGAGATAAAAAAAATCCACAATGAGAGAGAATCACGGTTCGGCTGCCTCCAGCAAGTCCCCCACTGGGGATCGAGCCCACAACCTGGTCATGTGCCCTTGACTGAATCAAACCTGGGACTTTTCAGTTTGCAGACCAATGCTCGATCCACTGAGCCAAACTGGCTAGGACTGCTTTAAATTTTGAAACTTCATTATCACAAATAATAGTTCTTAAGTTTTACTAATCCTATCTAATAAAAGAGTAATATGCAAATTAACTGTCACTCCCTTACTCCATCACAAAGATGGCAGTGACCACAGAGCTGGAGCGAGCAGGAGGCTTGGGTTGCCCAGCGATGGAAGAAGCCAAGCTTCCTACTGCCCTGGCCAGTCCTGAGCTCTGCTCAGGCTACAAAGTTTCAATTACAGAAGATAAATAAATCCCAGATACCTGCTTCCAGCCCACGGGTGTGGCCAGCCAGAAAGAGCCATCAGCCACTCACCCAGGCTGGCCAGGCACCGAAGCAGGACCCTCACATGGATCCGGGACACCCTTCAGTGCCAACCAGCCGGCCCCCACCCATGCACCAGGCCTCTATCCTATATAATAAAAGGGTAATATGCAAATTGACCCTAACAGCAGAACCACCAGGAATGATTGGTCACTGTGACACACACTGACCACCAGGGGGCAGATGCTCAATGCAGGAGCTGCCCTCTGGTGGTCAATGTGCTCCCAAAGGGGAAGCTCTGCTCAGCCACAAGTTAGGCTGCCAGCTGTCAGCACAGCGGTGGTGGCAGGAGAGGCTCTAAGGTAGCAGCGCTAAGGATGTTTGACTGCAGCTTAGGCTCACTCCCTGCTGGCAAGTGGACATCTCCCGGGATGCCAGAGGGATGTATGACTGCCATCTTAGGCTCAATCGCCCAGGGAGTGGGCCTAAGCCAGCAGGTGGACATTCCCCGAGGAGTACCAGACTGCAAGAGGGCACAGGCCAGGCTGAGGGACCCCCCAAGTGCACAAATTTTTGTGCACTGGGCCTCTAGTATATAAATAATTATCCAACCCAAACTAATATATATATATATATTATTATTATAAACTAATTGTATATTAGCTTGGGAAAATACATATTATATTTGTATATATTTTATATATTAAAAAATATATATTATAAAATATAAATATAAAATATTATATATTATGAAATATATATATTATAATATATATTACAAAATATATATATTATAAAATATATTATAAACTAATATATATTAGTTTGGGAAAATACAAGAAATATAGATGGAATTGGTAGGATGTGACCTCAGAAAAGGCCTGTCCACTCATAATTTGACAGGAATGAAGGTTAAAAATTTTGGAGTATGTGACAAATGTCACAAAGTTACTTAGGCAGAACTGGGACCAGAAAATGCTGAGCCCCAAACATATAAAGATTGGACGAGAATGTCACCCTCTTCATGGAAAACCTGGAGTTAGATCCCTTCTTTGAAGCAAATTTCTTGATTGCTTCCCCTGTTTCACAAATTTGCAATGGTATGTGGCCCCCTACCCTCCTGCTCTGCCTCGATTTGTCTTCGTGGATGAGAAAGGGTATGAAAAGCGTGGAAACCTGACCCAATTCAGTCAATGAAAAGGCTTTTGTCTGTGAACCTGACCACAAGTGATTCATTAACAGCTGATTGAAAGATTTTCATTAGGAACACCCCCTTCCCCTTTTTATAGAAATAAACAATTTGAAACAAAACTGAAGTCTAAGGTGGAATCAATTCCCATTTCAAAATACTGCTGTCTACTACATGTAAAGGTGTTTATTTCTTTATGACAAAACATTTGTTAACTCTTCCATGAGCATCCCCTTAATTAAACCACTGTTTGTTTTGTCAAAAGTGCAGTAGGAAAACATCTTTACAAAATGTCTTAGTGAATCCTAATCCTAAAGCAATAGTTCAGTTAGTTAAAAATATAGAGAAAACCCTAATTTTGTTTTCCTAGCAGATGAATGATTATATGCTATTTTAATTTCAGGCAGTGCTATAGTTTCATTTATATTAAAGTTCAAAAGAAATTAGTAATTCAACTTTGAATTTTTATCCTCATTCTTCAATGTTAACTAAAGATATGTCCTGACATTTTAAAAACACTGCTTACTATATGTGCATTGTATTCCATTCCCATAGTATTGGATTCCCGTAAGAATCACTCGTAATGTTTGACCTTTTAATAACTCACTTCTGTTCAAATGAGAAAAAGTAGTGGCATTAAGCTATATTCAACATTGTTCATATCGCATTTAAACTCAGGAAAAATGCCAGGCTCCAGAATTCTAACAATGAAAACTTATTGTTATTAGGCTCTGTCTCTGCTCTTTGTAGGAACTGTGAGAAACCGGACATCTTTTGTGCTAAATAATATGAAATACAGCAAGGAGCACCCATTTGTGAAGTTAAAATCTTTTCTGCTTATTTGCTTATTTTTTAAAAAGGTATCCACTCTCTGCCTGCCCAACTTGAGGTGGGAGAGGATAACAGACAATAGTGAGGATCATCACCTAGGACGCGAAATGTCATTTAGAGGGAAGTAGGGTATACACTATGTTTGGTGATGGTGGTAGTGTCGTACAGTCAGCCCTTTGTAGCTGCAAGCTCACATTCTTGGATTCAAGCACAGATTAAAAAAATTAAAAAGATGCCATGTTGTAGCCGGGTGTGCTATGTCGTTAGGCTTACCAACAGTTGCTTCTGTACTGCACTTACTTATTGTTATGTTCCTTATTCCCTAAATAATACAGCCTAACAACTTTTGACATAGTATTTACATTGTTTTAGTTATTATACATAATCTAGAGATTTAAAATATATAGGTGGATGTGCATAGGGACATTAGCATCTGCAGATTTTGGTATCAGTGGTCCTGGATCCAATCTCTGTATAAATACCGAGGGCCACTGTATTTATAATTGGTGTAAAGTCACTGCCGTATAAGCACCACAAACCTTTCAGTATTAAACTTTAACTGTCTTTGTAATTGCTCATATTCCTTTAAGATTCTAGTTCACCTGGTTAAAAAAAACACACAAAAAAACACAGAGTTCAGCCCTTCTAGAACCTTCTAGAAGCAGCATGGGCAAGCGATTCTGCTGCAGGGCTTGTTGCACACACTCTCCGCTTCTGAGCTCTAGCAAGTCAAGCATTTCCTGGAAACTGGCCCACAGATTGTGGGTTATTTTTAGCAGCTCACCTCACAGTAAATGCAGCTATTAGATATCCAGATATCCCTGCCCCTTTCAGGTGCAGTAAAATAGAACATAAAAGACTGTAATTGAATGATTACAGCTAAAGACTGTAACCAGGAGCCATAGGGTCTCTCCCTCCTTTCCCTGAGAGCTCTGGGACATGCCCCAGAAGGGCCTTCTCCCTCCCCCAGTGGGAGGGGAAACCTGTGTACATGCAGGGAGGTGGGGGTGCCCTGCAGATGCAGTGGAACCTCAGGAAAGGGCACTGGGGTTGCTTTCTGTTCACGCACACAGGGTAGAAAACAAGAGAAAGAAAAATTCACACCTTCGGACAGCTGCTGTGTCAGGTCCTGGGCACTCACAACAGTCACACAGCCCCCTGAGGCAGGCAGTACCTTCACGTTTTACTGGTGAGCAGAGCTTCCCAATCAGCCAAGTTCACCGAGTGCCCAAGGATACAAGGCTAATGAGCAGCAAGGCTCCATTTAAACGCAGCCTCATTCCCCTCATCCCCCACTACGCTCCATTTTTTTGAAGGAAAACTGAAAAGCAGGCTTTATAAGTAGGGTGGTTGAGTAATTTATTGTCCAAACCAGCACATATCTAAGAGGAAAAAGGCAGTGCTATTAACAAAAACCCAGGCTCAGCAAGGGTACCTGTAAGGTCTTGAGCAAATCACGGTGTTTGAGGTCAGCCTGTCCCTAACACTCCCTTACTCACCTCAGCAGAGCTAGGAGCCAAGCTGGGTTCTCCAATGGAAGCACCCTGCCCACAGCTCAGAGTAGGGGTGGCTAACACCAGAATCTTGCCCGGAGTCCTTCAGGCAGTCAGAAATAGAGTTGAAAAATGATTCTTTTCAAGATTAGGTTTTAAGTATAAAAGAGGACCCATTATGCAGACGGTGTTTTCCTGGGGGTAGTGGAAAAATACCATTGGACTGCCAGGCACTTGCTTTATGGGTATATTAGGACTCCACAAAAGTATCTAATGTTTATTGACTTCTTTACTGTGTGCCAGGCATTGTGCAAAGTGCGTTAGGCGCACTATCCCATTTAATTTTCTCAAAACCTTTGTGAGGCATGTGCATTTATTATCTCCATGTTAGAGATGAGACCATTAGGCACAGAGAAATCTGTCCAACAGCCCAGCTAGTAAGTGGCTCAGCTGTAATTCAGGCTGAGGTCTTCTGCCTCTGAGTCTGCACTTTTCATTATGATGGGGTGCCATGTGTGCTGTATCGATCTTGGAAATTGTAGAGCCGCAAAGCAGTGCCCCATGTTTCTGACCTCACAAAGCTTTTAGGTT
Source organism: Murina feae (assembly GCA_004026665.1). Classification (NCBI taxonomy): domain Eukaryota; kingdom Metazoa; phylum Chordata; class Mammalia; order Chiroptera; family Vespertilionidae; genus Murina; species Murina feae. The sequence goes on from PVJC01003499.1 coordinate 31,235, forward strand.
ACTGAAGAGAGACTCCCTTCTATTACCAGACCCTAGGTCAGTGTCTGTCCAAGCCTGTATCACTTGTGTACTTTTGCAAATACTGTCAAATGAGTGATACAGGTCACTCTAGCATATAGCATAATGGTTTGTGGGTAAAGAGACGAGCTGGCATATACTGCTGGAATATATTAATATTTGTCTTCTTAGATCAAGATCTCCATCACAGCAAGAAAAGCTTCACAAAGGACATCTTGCAGCCCTTTAAAGACCCCTCACCCAGCACGGTACCTGGACCCCTGTAGACACAGGTGACCCTATTCTTCATAAGTACTGAAGTCACTAAGGAACCAGAGAGCATTCAGCACAGAAGTCACTGGGGTTGCAGCACAGGTTGGAATGACTTTATGGAAAATATGGAATTTAACTTTGGCCTTGAAAGAAGGGAAGGAAGGCACTGGAAAAGTAAAGGAGAGAGATGAAAGGTATTCCAGGGGTGAGAAACAAAGTGAATAAGTGAGCTCAGGTAGGAATTTTAGGGGGAACATATTGGAGAAAGACTGGGTTAGAAAGGCAAGATTATGGAGTCTTTAATGTCCAGCTGGGGGATGTCAGTCAATCTGTGTTTCATGCACAAAGTGAAGTGTCCTGACCTGGTGCTACAGGGCAAGGACCTACTCTTGGTGCCACATAGAGGTCGGGTCATGAACCAGACCAGGAACCTTGTCTTTTGCTTGGACAGGAGGGCACCGTGGTTCTTTGACAAAGAACTTATAATAGCTGCTGGCTAGTTTTTAATCTGATTTGAGAGGAAACTGGAGGTTTTGGGGGGGTTCTGAGTAGGAAAGAAAATGATAAAGTTGAACCTGATAAAGGTGATCAAGTAAAACAATGTAGAACACACTTTCTCATAAATACAAAGCCCCTCGTCTAGGAGGAAGAAGGGAGCAGTGGGGCTTCTGGGGAAATAGGTATTTGAGGCGTATATACGGAAAAGGGTTCAAACTCTTCATGGAGAGCTGACCGGTAGCACTTCCATCTGTCTCCACACTGTGAGTAGTTTAGACAGTAGGTGCTAGAGCAGAGAGCAGTGACAGAAAGGGAATTCTCAACGGTCCTTCACCTCATTAGGCCTTGTTTCTTCTGCCTTTCTTATACTCTAAACATTTTACAGTGTTTATTTTAGAAGATAATGTTTCAAATTCAAACTGAAAAATTTAGGTTTACAAATCTTTACACGTTTATGAAGGCCAAAGACTATATATTCTTTGAATTTCTACAGCATAGCATCTAGCATAAGAATTAGTTTTCCAAGTATGAGATGATCTCCCACCAACAATGCAGGAAAGCATGTGGTTCCCCAAGGTAGAAGCTAATGGTGGGGTGAAGATAAGAGTCTGGTATCTGTCTGATTGCGGTACTCACAGGCCTTTAGAGCTTTGTGAAGGGACACTCACTTTGTGATGACTTCCTTAGATTAAACCATTTTACAGACAAAGCTTTGTTGAACATTTTACACATAGATTTTTTTTTTTTATATCGGTTTATGTGTTGTTCTAATTGATGTTCACCCAAGTGGAAGGCACCCTTCCAGCTGAAATATGGCCATGGTTCTGAAAGCAAATATACATAAAAGAATTCTCACAAAGCCTGTGCATGCTTTCAGCCTGTATAGTCTTTTTTCAGGATCCTAGGCTTGGCACGGAGTATGGAATAAAAGAACCCTATCATTTAAAAGGATACATTTAGAGATGATGACAGCTTGGGAAGGAATCAAGAAAGTGCACCGGCCCAAGAGGTGGGTAGTACTCAGGGAAAGTGGACATGCACTCCTTAGTCACCCTGGAGGGCATCACATTATTGATGTCTACATCAGTTAACACGAGTAGCTTGTGCCCTGGTATCAAAACAGCCCACAATCACAGTGCTTTGGAGCAGGAAAGGTTCACTGATTGGTCATATTTTATGCCAGTTGTGGATTGGCTGGGGGTCTGCTCTGCGGCACCACACAGTGCTAACTCCAGACACTGCAGTCCCTTCCTGCAAACACTAGTGACCTCAGCAGAGGGAAAAAGGCGGGGGAAGCACAAAATGAGTCAAAGCTCCTGCATGGAAGTGACCACATTGGTTCTGCTTATTGTTGGCTTTTGTAAATCACATTCCAAGCCTCATTTCAAAGGAGCAGGGAGCATAACCCTCTCCAGTAACACAGTTCATGACAGAGCCCAGGAAATAACGGATGCTGATAAAATTGGGTAATCTGAGGAACGAAGAAAAAGTTAGATGGTTCCACATAATCTTCATTCAACAAATATTTGTTAGATTCTTTAAATATTAGACATTGTACTAAGTACTATTTAATAAAGCAGATGAATGGAGATATATATATATATATATATATCCATAAAGTGTTTACACTTAAAAGGAATAAATTTTAGGTATCTGAGAAAAACGCTTGAGTATTAGCTCATTTCTCCCAGACAAAGAAAAGGTATAATGTGGCCTGTTTTAGTTCTTTATTGTTGCATCACAAATTCCCATAAGCTTAGTGGTTTATAAAACTCAAGTTTATTATCTCGCAGTTTCTGTAGGTGGGTGTCTTGGCATGGGAGGACTGGATTCTGTGCTCAGAGTCTCTTCAGGCCAAAACAGGGTGGCAGATCCAGCTGTGGGTCTCATATGGAGCCTGGGAGCCTCACTGGTTATTGGCAGAAACCATTTTCTTACAGTTGTAAGACTGAGGTCCTTGTTTTCCTGCCAGTAGTTGACCAGAAGTAGCAACTTCCAGTTACTGAAGGCTTTTCTTTCCCTTTCTTCTTCTTCCTTTTTACAATTTTATTTTTTCAATTACAATTTGCATTCAACATTACTCTGTATTAGTTCCAGGTATACAACATAGCAGTTAGTCTTTTACTTTACAAAGTGTCCAATGTTTCTAGTAACCACCTGGCACCATACATAGTTATTAAAATATTATTGACTGTATTCCCTATGCTGTACCTGACATCCCTGTGACTATTTTGTAACTACCAATTTGTAGTTCTTAATCCCTTCATCTTTTTCATGCAGCCCCCACCCCCTCCACTCTGGCATCTATCAGTCTATTCTCTGCATCTGAGTCTGTTTCTATTTTGTTTGTTTATTTTGTTGTTCTTTAGATCCCACCTTTCTTTCTTTTTCTTTTCTTTTCCTTTTCTTCCCTTCCTCCTCTTGCCCATTCGCCTCCCCTTTTCACCCCCTCCTTCTCCTTTTCCTTCTTCTTCTTCTTCAATAATGCAGTACCTCTCCTAGATCACAGGGAGAAGCGGAGGGTCAGACTGTTACCTTGGAATGGGGATGTGCATGCAGAGGGGCATCTGACAGGAACTATCATGTTTGGTAGAAAGATGCACTGATCCATGGAAACTAAGCAGAGAAGGAGTGGGGAATACATAGCTTGACCTTATTCTCCTCCCATCCTCTTATCTCAAGCCAAGAGGGTAAAAGAGCCTATGGATTTAGTCTTCAGGGTCAGCCTCCTGGGGCAGGCACAGGGTAGAGAAAGGTAGAGAGCAGAGTTAGAAGGACAAACAAGAGATATGCAATATAGGACACATTTCTCGGTGGTGGTCAGAGTCATAGGCTCTATTATGACTTCCAGAAGAAGTGTTGCTTCCTCATCTGCACTTCATGGAATGTTTTGGCTAGCTTGGCTATAACGTTATTAAACTAAATCATTCATATGTGTATCTGTCTTTTCTGCTATTTTATGAACTTTCTGAGAGCAAGGTCCATGTCTTATTCTTCTTTATACCTACAGTAGCTATGTACTTGACCCATAGTAGGTGATTAACAAATGCATGGGGAATTATAAATATAGGAAGTCAATGGTAAACTATTATTGAAGTTCTATAAATCAATTTGGTAGTGGGGCATAAATAAGTGAACAATATTCTGATTACTCTCTACGATGTTCTATTACACATGTGCCGATACAGTCAGAAGACTCACTGGCTGCTGCTATAGCAAGTCTTACCTTATGACAATTTATGTTCCATTTTCTACTTGAAGGTCATCGATTTCAGGTTATCCTACACATTTCACTCAATGAGCCCTGTAATCTGTCAACACAGGAGGAGGAGCAGCTAATGCAGGGGACTGGAGACAGCTCAGAACTACCAGTGATAATACTGCAGTTAGCCATCAATGGAGGTCAGAGGCCTTAGGATGACAGGATTGGATGCGTTGCCTTCCTGTGACTGTCACGCGTGGTTCTGGCTGCCAGCTGGGAGTGGAGTGTGTTTAGTCTATAGAAAACTGTTATTGTTGTTGTTGTTTTTCTATTTTACTTTTTGATATTTTCAACCACTAGGTAAGGATTAATTTGGTCAGCTTAATTTATGATAATTGTTTTTGATTCATATGGAATCACACAGCAAAGCATCCCAGGGACTGACAGTCCAGGGAAACATTTAAATGTCATAATTTTGTTAATTGTTTTAGCATGTGTTTCTTCCTCATGTCTGAAAGCAACTGTAATTGAGGGTTGTGGTTTCTGGGGTACAGCCAAAAAGACAATGTGACCGACAACTGAGGAAAACATCATGGGATGGCGTGTGGTGGAAGATCTTTTATCTTTCTTTTTTTCTCGCTGCCAGAGTGAACATTTTCCACCATTTAAGTATGTTACTGGGGTATGAAAAGAAGAACGATATCATCCGAACCCTTGGATTGGTATTTTTTATCAGATAAGAAATAACATGTAAAATGCACTTTTAAATTCTGCGGCTATTCCATTCCATCCTGAAGTTTTCTATTTCAAAAATTGGTTTTGCAAAAAGGAAAACAGATCTTTCAATACTTTAAACATTTCAATGATGATAAGGGTCTTTCTCAAGCAAATAAATCTCAGGAAATTCTAATACCGGTATGAAACCATAATCTCCCCTCACCTTGCTGCTGCAAAGCATAATAACTCTATTGAGAACTCCTGAACCAGTGGGTGATCTGACCCCAAGGTTTCATATACGATTTCTTATTTTTATGATGAGGATTTCACGATTTCAAGGTAAGGTTGAAAAACAGTCTATCCCCCGCCCTCTCCCACCCCCTTAAGCAAGCGATCAGGTTGCTGCATGAACAAAACAAAAGACTGAGCTCACATGGCTGGGCCAGGAGCTCTCTTGCAAGCTTCCTGGTTTGGGATAGACTGCAAATGCTATTAGTATATTTCCTGGTATTTCAGTGTTATGTGAATTGAACAGTAACTAGATCTTTGAACAGGGAGCATCTGGTAGCCAGAACCCCGCGAAGACCTTCCCATAGTATGCAGAATCTTCTGCTCTTTTCAAGGCTCTTCTCTCACTGTTTTAGACTATTCCTTCTGGTTTCTCTCCCAGGCGTCTGGGATTCACAAATACTTTTCTCACACTCAAAACCGACTCCGCATAGGTGACTGAACCGATCACTTGTGGGTCCAGCAGATTGTAGGAAGCTACTGATGCTGTATGTCCTCCCTATTTCCCCTACCTCCCCACAGCACCTCCCCACTCCTGCCTAATGGTCCAGAGCAGCTGTGAGCTGCAGGAACAAATAGAAAGTCTGTCCTGTCAGCAGCTGGGGGAAAGATCCCAAAGTGTCATTGGCAATAATGTCAGGCAAGAAAATCAAATTACAGAGAACAGAGGAAAAACATGAAAGCTAGTATAGGGGTTCTGGCTTCTTCAAGGACCTGGGCAAAGGCTGCAGATGGTCTGAAATGTTATGTACATATCTGCCTACATGATCCCATGTAGATGTTTTGTCTAAAACATGCATCGAATACTAAAAAGGCTTAGGCAACAAATATTTTTTAAGAGTGATTTTTGCCAAGAGAGTACGATTAGTTAACCAACTCAAATTTTAAAAATCAGGAGAAGAGAAATGAAAGAGTAAGAAAGAATAATAGGAGGATAAAATAAGAAGAAAAGAGGGCCCCCAGAGAGAATAGCACTTTACCGCTTTTATCAGTTACTTAGATTCGGCCTTGTGAAATGCCATTTGAGGGTAGCATTTGGTCAGCTGGCACATAGCTGTTTGAGAGATGAGGAAATGAAGTCACACAGAGGTTAAGCAACATGTGCAGGCAAGGCCACTCGGCTAGTGAGCATCAACAGTCGGCTTTGGGATGCTTCCCTCAATTACTGTTCTAAACCAACATGCTCTTTCTCTTTCTAAATATGTTTTATAAAATCTATTTTTTTGTAATGGCGGACAATGTGACACACCAAAATATTATGTCTGGATGTTGTGATTATAGGTAATTTAAAATTTTATTCTTACCTACCCCTTATGTATATATTTATAATAAACATACCATAATTATATATTACAAAAATAATAACTAAAATTACTTTCTCATTTCTAAGAAATCAGTGATCAGATTATGAAATCCCCCAGTAACAACCATGTTTATTTATACTGAACAAAGGGTATCAAATAAAAGCTGTTAGAAAGAATATTGGATAATTTGATATTAATTTACTAGAGGCCTGATGCATAAAATTCATGCAAGAGTAGGCCTTCCTCAATGGACAGACAATAGAGGGTGAAGGCATGAGAAGGGGAGATGGGGGTAATGTAGAGATAATTACATATCTAATTACATATGTAATAACTTAATCAATAAAAAATTTAAAAATAATTTTTCTTTGTTTGAAAAAAAAAGAGTAGGCCTTCCTTTCCCCAGCTGCCAGCACCAGCTTCCCTTGCAGCCCAACTTCATCTGGAAGGTTGTCCAGAAGGATGTCTGGTCTAATTAGCATATTACACTTTTATTATTATAGACTAGGGGCCTGGTGCACAAAAATTTGTGCACTCGGGAGGTCCCTCAGCCCAACCTGTGCCCTCTCGCAGTCTGGGACCCCTCTGGGAATGTCCACCTGTTGGCATGCCTGGTCAGCCTAGGTGAGGGGCTGATGGCTGTTTGCAGGCTGGCCGAGTCCCCCAGTGTGGACCCTCACCCCATTTGGATGTGGCCAGCCTGGGTGAGGGCCTGAGGGCCGTTTTCAGGCTGCCCACAGCCCCTTCAGGTTTTGGGTCCCTACTGGGGTACCTGGCCAGCCTGGGTGAAGGCTGATGGCTGTTTCCAGGTTGGCCAAGCCCCCCAGTGGGGTCCCTTATCCCATTTGGATGTGGCCAGCCTGGGTGAGGGCCTGAGGGCCGTTTTCAGGCTTTCAGGCTGTCCACAGTCCCTTCAGGTTTGGGGACCCTACTGGGGTACCTGGCCAGCCTGGGTGATGGACTGTGGGCTGTTTTCAGGCTTTCAGGCTGCCCATAGCTCCCATTGACCCAATGTCCCCGTAAGGCTGGCTGGAAGCAGGTTTCTGGGATTTATTTATCTTCTATAATTGATACACTGTTCCTTTAAGCTAAGGCTGCCACAAGATGGCCAGCAAGGGAGGGCAGTTGGGGGAACCCAGGCCTGCAGGGGAGGGCACTTGGGAGGGACTCAGGCCTGCAGGGAAGGACAGTTGGGAGGTACCCAGGCCTGCAGGGAAGGACAGTTGGGGGGGACCAGGCTGACAGAGGGGGACAGTTGGGGGAGACAAGGCTGGCAGAGGAGGGCAGTTTGGGGGGACCCAGGCCTGCAGGGGAGGACAGTTGGGTGCAATCAGGCCGGCACCTGAGCAGTTAGGCATTGATTAAGCTGGCAGGGGAGTGGTTAGGGGCAATCGGCAGGTGAGGGGTCGGGAGTCAGCAGTCCTGGATTGTGAAAGGGATGTCCAACTGCCCAGTGGGATCGGGCCTTCACGGGCAGTCGGACATCCCTCAAGGGGTCCCAGATTAGAAAGGGTGCAGGTTGGGCTGAGGGACACCACCCCCACACTCCACTCTCACTCCATGCACAAATTTTGTGCACCAGGCCTCTAGTATATACATATATAAGTATATATATGCAATATATATGTATATTTATAATATTATATATAAATATTTGGTAATATTACTATATCTCTCACAGCCCATAGGTCACACTGATTGTTATGAATTTTATTAACACTCAGAGGGCAAACTACTTTGAAAATCGGGCACTGAGGAGTGGATGTCAATATTTTCTTCATTACTACTAAAAATATTAACTAACTCATTTCAGTCCTTGTTGTTTTCACTGCCAGGAAAACACAACAAAACAAAACAAAAATCTACAAAGAATTTAAGGTAGACCATGGAACTACATAGGCCCTTAGAGCCTCCATTTTTGTGATATTTATCCAAATTTAACTGTAAATATCTAAAAGTAGCTTTATAGTTATGAGCTTATTATTATATAATTATTTATTGTTATATTATTTCTCATTCAAACAACTGCACGCCTACTTTTACACCACCATATATTTCTAGAACTACAATCACACACACTTTATCTTTTTTTTAAAAGTTCTTTAAAATGCTCTGTGAGCAGAGGTAAAGCAAAGAAGCTAACAGACAAACAAGCAGACAAATTAGCCATTTTTCTGTCCCTTCTCTTTAGTATGTGATAGTTTTCTATGTTCTGTTGAGTAAAATTGGAAATCCCCACTAACACAAATTTTTCCATTGGTGAAATGAGAGACAATTTTTATAGTTTACATTTGAAGAAAATTATTGGACATCAAATTTTGCTCTCTAGAATAGTCAATTTGGATTAGTTTGGTAACATTATTTTGTTTAACAGAGTTATCTTTAATTGTAGACATAAATTATATGCATATAGAATATATATATATAATGTATATATGTATATAATGTATATATAATGTATATATGTATATACATAATAGAAGTAGATCTTATACTAAGATCTATATAAATTTTTGCAGTTGCTCCAGGTAGTCAAGTATCATCATTGGTGAGAGTTGGAGGGAACTAATCCTCTGAAATTTTACAGTCTGGTTTCAATTGTAGATAATCAGAGGTTTAAAATATTAAGCAAAGACACATAGGATACGCTATGTTCTGAATATAGTAAGCAAATAAAACAGTTACTGTTTGTGTCTACATAGAAATAAAGCAATCCTCTTTCAGGTCTAATTGGCAACCAAACAGGAAGTGTAAAATTCCAATTTTGTTGCCAATTAGACCTGAAGGAGGATGGCTTTCTTATGACCCGTGCATATCAATGTCAAGTTCTTCTTGCTTCCATTTCCCTCAGAGTCTCAAGTTTTTTGGAGGTTCTTGGAGAAGGCCTTTGGAATAGATAATGCATCACATCCTTTCTCAAGTATGAATCACATTGAAGAAGCTCATGAGCTAATACCATTTACAAAAATACCATCACACATTTAGAACTCCTGACACTCCCTCCCCATCATAGAAAACTGAGCTGGACTCTTGTTCTATAGTGAAAAACAAAGGCTAATTGGGGGGAGGGAGAATTTTATATATCTCTTCCCACAAAGTCTCCACAAAACCCCACCCTACCCCCCATCCCAGACTATAATCAATACACAAAAATACACAATTGGTGTAGTGGATGATTCTATTAATGTTATTATGCATTTCAATACAGTTTAATTTTGGAAATAGTTTTATAGATGCTATAAATAAATTATAACAGAAAATGCAAAGTATTTTGAGAATAAATATAGTTATGATGAGCTATACAAAAATGAATGAATCAAATCAAAACATTATGGCACAAAGTCTCATCTCAATCCTCTACTCTAAAGCATTTAAATCACTAAGGACCAATGCACACTGACCCAACATCCAGGGATGATATGTAACCCACTTTCCTGGAAAATTCGTTCCATAATTTGACAACTTGGGTTAAAGGAACAATAATATCAGTGAAGAACATTACTTTTATTTATTTCCCCAAAGCTATAGTCATTTGACAAATTTTCAGGGTTGATGACTATCCTTACAAATTTGAGGCTCATTCATATCCTTTGTATGTTCCTCATGGACAAAGTACATATTTTTATATTTGACCAACAATGGAATCTTTTGGAGGTAAAGAGCGTCAGAATGATGAGGATGTTGGTAGGAGAATATTATGTATAGACAATATGGCCAAAGCTGACCATCTCTACCAGCTCTGCCACTTAAAAGCATGTGATTGTGATAAGACTTCCTAAACAATATTTCCACCCTCACTAAGCTTTAGACCTTTTAAACAGTAGAAGGGACTATGTCTTTCCCCTGAGTCATTGACCAGCTATTCCAGACTGATTCAGAATGCAGGACATGCTCAATGTTTACTTGACCTGCTACAGAAAAGCTGCCTTGCTATTGTAGCCCCTTTGCTGAAGCTGTTCAGGAAAATATTGATAATCAAATTCAAGAAACCATCATCATGTTGTTATCATCTATGCATTAAGGAGCCTACTAGCATTTGCTAAGAATCTGTCTTTCCAGAGCTTCTACTTGAAAAAAATAGAAAATAAGTGGGTAACTGAGAAGGTGTGAACAAGTACAATTACATACAATCCTTAAATCCTTCCCAACGTCCTGAGACAGAGCCACTTATACGTCACTTTTTTAAATTTAATTCTTTATTTTTAAAAGTATTACATATGTCTCCTTTTTCCCCCATTGACCTCTCCCCAGCTGTTCCTGCCCCCCAGAACATGTCTCTGCCCCCCTACTGACTGTGTCCATTAGTTATGCTTATATGCATGCAAACAAGTCCTTTGGTTGATCTAGCCACTTATACTTTTCATACCCATAATGACATACTGAATAGTTAACATTAATTTGAAAAGTAAGAAGAATCTTTCTGGGTAAATGCCTGGAGAGAGATCCATGGAGTGTCCCCAAACTGATAGTTTGTAGTCATCACCACTTATGAAAAGCAAGAGCTCACTGAGGACTCAAACCAAACCCAACTAAACTCGACCCAGGGATTGAGCTGTGACGAAAAGTACAGTGTTTTCTTTTATGAGTGAATGATAAAAATGTATTTTCTCTCTCAATTGATAAAATTGCGCATTTAATATGTTCAAAGCATTGTGCTAGATCATCCAGGTAGTACAAAGTTGAGTAAAATACAGTCCTTTTTTTAGCTCCAACATAAAAGTAGGCCAGCATTAGTCATTGGTTAGAAGTTCAAAGGGGAGGATGAGCTCTTAGATTACTCTTATGAGTGTGAGGAACCTGAGGAAGTAAGTGGCATTTGAACCAGGTCCTGAAAGATGATAAAACTTTGAGATGTGAAAGAATAACCACTATCTGAGATTGTGGAAACAGTGTAAACAAAGGCCTGGGGGCAAGAACATTTAGGGAATGGTTAAGAAATGATGAGTCTGGTTTTCTTGAACTGAAAACTGAAAGAATTGAGACTGAAAGAGAAAGCTAAAAACGTAGATTTTTTAAGAGAGCATAGGGGGCCTTGAATGTGAGGCCAGTGAGTTTGTTTTTTTAATTTAACAGGAACCTCTTTTAACAGTTATTATTTGGAGGAGGTGTATGGCAGTGTTCCTCAACCTTTCCTTCATTACTGACCCTCCAAGGAGCCTTTTCAACATCTCTGCCTTATTATTCCACAGGTCTCCCTTACAGTCACATCTTGTTTCCATCACTGGTCAGGATATTCTCTTATCTTCTTTAATTTCCTTTAGTGTGTTTGAGCCTTGAATAGCTGTTTAGATAAAGCAATCCAACATCATTAGGTACTTGGTGAGTATTTGTCACAGGAGTAAATTTCAGGAAGGTGGCTCCCTAGTTTTTAGCTCAATGAAGAGCTGTATAATGTTTGAGTGAGATTATTTTTAAAGAATTCACCATTTTCTCACACGTGCACACACACACACACAAATCATAACAAACAACAGGCTGCAATGATATAAATCATTCTTACTGAAGAGAATAAACATTTATTGCCAACTGTGAAAGGGCAGATTTGATGACTGATGGAAAAACCACACTGCTTTGTCAGTTCACATAAATAATAATTCATCAAAGAAACATGTGTTGATGAGTGCAGTCTGGTTTGAATTTAAAACAATGCATTCTTGGGAAACAGCTGAAGTACCTGATTCTCATTAAAAAATCTCCAGCACATTATCTAAGCCTATAAACAATCCTCCCTAGGTCATGTGATGAATCTTACCAAAAACAGCAAGAGTATTCATGCTCAGGGATGTATAGATCTCCCTATATTTACCTTGAAAAAAGCACACGAATGACAGATGAGTACTTAAGAAATATGAGTTCACTTTTGCAATAGATGCTCGACAAAGTGGCTTGAGATCAGATGAGTATTTATTAGACACTAAGAAAAATAACAAGGTTTGACTGGTCAACTGTCTCTGCTAATCATTGTTCAAAGAGAAAGGACAGAAGGCGATATTTTCTCTGGTAAACATTCCTTTCTTGGGCCCCCCAGTCCCAAGGCCCAAACGTGCTGCTGAGGAACCGACAGCATTTGACAAGCTCGTGTGTGAATCTGGCAGCCAGGTGTCTTAGTGTGGGTGAGACAGGAGCTTACAGATTTGACATGTGGGAATATTACTCCCAGATGCTCCCCAAAGGGAAAAAAAACTTTCTTTCTGTCACCTGATCTTTCAAGATGAGTCCTTTGGCATATGTACTGCAATTAGTTAGCTCTGTGAGAGACAGCAATGCATCATGGGTGCCTTTTTGCAGGGGGGTGGGGGGACTTCTAAAGGGTTCTGCCCTATTTTTTTATTTTTATTATTTTTTTTAGTAAAAACCAGTGGTCTATGTCTGGAGGTCATCCAAGGCGAATCAATGAAAAAAATATCTTCAGATGTTGAGAAGATAAGGAAGAGAGAACATACTAAGATCTACGGTGTTGATTTTAAACTGAAGAGAAACCTAAATGGGCTAAGCCATGTCACAGATAGTTATGGCTCTTGCTGCAAAAGTCTTTATGGAAAAATACAACCAAAAGTTGATGTCCATTATGCCAACGCTCTCATGTTCATAGTCTCATAGCCTGTCAGGTCTCAAGTACTATTATGTCAATTGGAAACAAGTATCTGTCTGTCAGTATTCATACGTTTATAGTTAAGAAACTTTGGTATTCAATATGAGGTGCATGAAGAACACTTTCTCAGTTCGTCAGTTCAATAGATTCCTCAGCCTTCTCCACTTCTTCCAAACTCTAGAATGCAGTGTTTGTCTTTAAAATTGATTTCATGTTTACAGATTACACATCTTGATAATGAAACACATAACACACAGAACTTTAATGACAACATCTGAATCATTGTTGGTAATGGAACAATTTAGGGAAGCACAAATATCGGCAGACACAATTTATACTACCCAGGTTTTAGCGGAAGGAGCCCAAGTTGTAATTTTTATGGTCCTAATATTCTATGTCCTGTGCCCAGTGTCTAATATGTAAGTTTTGTCTTTTCTTATAATATAAGTGTTTCTTATAATATAAGCTAATATAATATTTTGTTCCTTTATTTTAAGAAATAAATTTTATTTTTTAGGTGTCAAGAATTAAACAGATTATATGTTTCTATTTCCCAATGTTGTTTTTGAGCATTCCATTATCTCTTAATTACTCTGAAGCAGAGAAATGAAAAATATTTTCAATTGCAGGTTCTGCTTAAGATAGTCTGTGAAAACTCTGGTAATATTGCAAACTCATAATTTTGGGTTACATAAACCTAACTTTTTATTAGAACTTATTTTTAAAAAGGAGTGTGTTTAACTCCTGGGATTTAAAAACTTGTAATCAATTGAACATAGCAGTATTACTTTTGCAAGTTTCTATATTAAAACTTTTGTTGGTTTTAAAAAATAAAAGGCATTTATAGTTTTCTTTTAAGAATAAAATATGAAGGATTAACTGCCATAGCCCTTCAGTATTATATTAATTTTATATTATAGTATACTAGTATATTCATTCCCCTTGTTTAATTTTGCTTTAAAAGTCATTTCAGTTATCAACTTATTGTCTTTCAGTTCCAAATGCACCCTTCCCTGTCCTCCTTTGTAAAAATGGAACTGGACCCTATAAACATGTTTCCTTTGCCAGCTGGCACGATGTTGTTCTTTGCCAATAGAGGGCACTGGAGGGACACCGCAAGGTGATAGAAGCAGGTGGCTACCTTCCACCTGGTCTTCCATTTGTCAATTCAGTGTGGGAGCCTAGCTTTTCTAGCCACATTTTCAGGCTGTGCCTTCCTAAACTGCTTCTGAGCACCTCTCCTGAGCGCCACCTATGGTGGCTTTGGTTTAACCCTCAAACCACACCCTCTTTGCAGAGATATGAATCACAGTCTTGTGGAGGCTCTCTCCTAAATCATGAGTTTTGTTTTTATCCAGTTTCCTTAAGTTCAGTTGAGAGGTAGTAGTTGTTTTATACAGATGCAAATTCTGGACTATTTAGAATTCTCTTTTATAGCTAACCTCCTTTTATGAATTGATTTTTTTATTAATTCATACAAACAAGTAACTTTTATTATTAGATAGATATAGTTATAGAAGAATACATAACATACAGTGGTGGCACCCCATGTTAGGTGAGGCTGAGGGTGGGGATCAAATAGACTTTTCATAGTAGTCGTCATTCAGCTGAGTTTTCAAGGATAAAAACAGGGTTGGTCCCCATAGATTAGAAAGGAAAAGGCAATGTAGACAGAGGATAAAAGGTCTGAAATGTCAAGAAATATGTGAAATAAAACAAGGTAAACTTAAGGAATATCAAATAGTTCAGCACTGTTCTTACATAAGACGTGTGTGTGTGTGTGTGTGTGTGTGTGTGTGTGTGTGTGTGTGTGATGGTGATGCGAGTATGGGAGGAGGTAGGACTATGAGAATAGTGAAAAACGAGGAGGCTGGAGGAATAGGTAGCTCCAAACCAGAAGGAATTTCATATGTCACGCTACAAAATTAAGATTTTATTTCATGGGCAACTACAAACTCAAAGAACCCAAAGGATATGAAGACTTTAAAGAAAAAGCTAACTAATCATTATTTTTATGCACCAATTATACATAATGCTTTCACTATGTAGAATGCATTATTGAAGGGTTCAAATAAATTCAAATCCTTAGCCTCACCATGGAATTAAAAGAGAGGAGACTGTCATAAGTGAGATATGTAACTATTAGAAATAACAAGAAGCACTAAATTGATAGTGAAGACCAAAATGTCCATTGGAGTTTGAAGGCCAGCAAGACTGGAATAATTAAGAAGATAGTTGAACCCTGGCAGGGTCCTGGAGCACTAGAGGGAATGTATTTTAGGAAAGAGCAGAATGAGAAACATTTTAGGAAAGGGGAAGCATGACCATGGAATGCTTTTATCAGGAGGAGGGGACCTAAGCTGAAGGGGAGTAATGAGAGAGAAGGTGGAATATGAAGGACAGAGCTTCCAAAATGACAACCTGTGTCATCTTGCCTCTACTCACCCCTCCCATGACTAAGACAATGGCTTACTCCTGCTTTGCTCAGGTGCAGTTTCAGATTCTTCTCTTAGTCCAGTGCTCAGTGAGGCATTTCCAAATGCGAGTTTATTTTTTAGAATACCATTGAAAGTTTTATCCTGTGGATTGTTGATTATAAAGATTTTTCTGATTATGTTGTTACTGACAATGAGTGGAAGGGAGGAGCCCAAGGATGAAAACCCATGGCTGTTGAAATTTTCTTTTATATGTAAATTACATTTCAGGTGTTAGGAGGCTACATGTTTCAGCTGTTGTTTGGGAGATACAAGGAGTGTTTGTATTAAATTTACATTGATGTTATCTCCAAAAGCAGCAGAGCTGTAACACACCAAATGTCATAAATCAGAATGTCATGCTGAAAACTCAGTTTCACATTTCCATTTCTCCCTCAGGATATGGTTGACCTCAGAATAGGAATTCAGAAATCTCCCTGCCTGCTTCTTTGCCATTAAGAAAACAGACACTGGTTCCCCAAGGCCCCTGATTAAGAAAGAAGCTGGAAGAACATGCAGAAGAGTTTCCAGGACTGTGAGTGCCCTTGCCAAAACCCAGTGGAAAAGTCTCTAGAGAAACAGAGGTCATAGAAGTATAAAAGTTGGATTATTTTTAAAAGTTTTTACTACCTTCCCAGTAAATATTGCCTTAGTTCTTCATTCTTACTATCAAATTGTCATTTATCACCCAATAATTCTCTTATTAAAGCCTGGAGGGTTGTTATTTTCAGGATGGGTGCATTTAATTGCCTTGCTCTCTCCCATAACTTTGCAAAGTATTTCAGGGGACAAAGTTCTTCTCATATTTTCCCCTAAATATATTCCCCTTTTACTGTGAAATGTAATCCCAGACTACTGAAAATCAGATATATGAGAAGAAAAAAATACCTCATGGCAAAGTGATTGCTCGGTAGAATCGACCTTACACTCAGTTATAGGTTTGATTCTGTGAGGGACTCACTAATTCTCAAACCCTCGGGAAGTTATTTAACCTCATTGTCTTGTCTTGTTAATTAGGAAATATAGATAATAAAAAATTTCTCTGACTCTTTATAGGACAGTTGTCAAAAAATGAAATAATAAATGCTGAAAGTGGTTTTGAAAAATATAGTTACAGAAATATAAGTAATTCTTACATTATCCTAATTATAGTTACCCCCATGATCAAGAAATTTAGATGATGGTACTGGGAAATATTTGCAGTGTAATGAGTTTGAGCATTAGAGTATGTTTTGGTTCTCTTTGTGCATGTAAAGTGACATATCAGCCAGCAGACCAGTGATATCTTTTATGGCTCCATTTTCATATTTACTCAATTTATTCAATTAATAAATATCTTTAGAATGCCTATTATGTACCACAGATTGTTCTAGTACTGGAGATGCTGCATAAAGAAATGAGATAATGTCTGACCAGGTAGCTCAGTTGGTTAGAGCATTGTCTCAATACACCAAAGTTGGGGATTCAATCCCTGGTCAGGGCACATACAAGAAGCAACCAATGAATGCATAAATGAGTGGAACAACAAATCAGTCTCTCTCTCTCTCTCTCTCTCTCTCTCTCTCTCTCTCTCTCTCTCTGTTTCTCTGTCTCTGTCTCTCAAAACATGAAATAACATTATTTTCTTTTTTAAAAGAAAAGAGACAATGTGCTTGCCCTCATGTATTTTATATTCTAATTAGAGGAGATACAAAATAAAGAAGTAAATAAATAATATGTCAGATGGTGTTAAGTGCTATGGAGAAAAATAAAGTGGGAAAAAGGGTTGACAAACTATGGCCAACTAGCCGAATCTTGCACACTGCCTGGTTCTATTAATCACCTTTTTATTGGAACACAGCCACAACCACTCATTTACATTTTGTCTACTGCTGCTTTAAATTAAATATTTGAGATGGAGACCATCTGGCCTACAAAGCATACAACATTTAGTCTTTGGCCTTTTATAAAAAAAAATGTTTGCGGCTCCTGATTGTAGGCCATTGTAGGCCATTTTAAGGACTTTGACTTTTACCTGAAGGGAAATAGGATCCCAGTGGAAGTGTTATCAGTGGGAAGCTTTCTGGGCCCCCAACTGTTGCCAGGGGAAGTAGATTCTTATGATATCATGAGAAAAATGATTTTCTGAGACTCACACAAGAGAATGAATGGCATTTATTTGCATGAAATTACAGCTCTGAGTATCCAAGGTCCCATTTCTGTTTATCCCACCAAGGAAGAAGTCTTTCAATAGGGTTAGAATTAAAGCCACTGCAAAGTTTCCATTCCATATTTGCACAGTCTAATCCAGCATCAGGCTAGCTTACCGTGTGTTCCCAGCTGTAGTTCATCAGTCCATTGTGTATGGGGTCCACAGGGCCATGGGCCATGCTGCTTTTAGGAACCTAGGCGAATGCACAGAAGCAGGAGCAAAAACAGGAACAAAAGAGCCAAGAGCCAAGAGAGTGTGGCTTCCTTTGTCTGGGATTATGCATTCCCACATATTTGTGGGCTTTCCTTGGCTCCACCCCCTCTAGCAAATAATCTCTGTTCCAGGTTAGACTGACAGGCACTTTCCCTGTGTCACCCCACTTTTACTACGAATGTGCCACCTGCCCTTTGTTAGAACCCTTCTCCAGTGATCTGCAGGGAGTGGACTGGTAGTTCCCTGGGGAGTGTGAAATTGCAGCTTCCTGGTGAAGCTGCTCAGGTGGCCATGTTTCTTATGTATGGCTTCCCTTTTGCTCCTTTCCTTTTATTAATAACTAGGGGCCCAGTGCACAAAAATTTGTGCACATGGGGGGGACCCTTAGCCTGGCCTATGCCCTTTCACAGTCTGGAACCGCTCAGGAAATGTCTACTTGCTGGCGTGCCTGGTCAGCCTGGATGAGGGGCTGATGGCTGTTTACAGGCCTGCCAAGCCCCCCAGTGGAGACCCTCACCCCATGGGGTTGTGGCCAGCCTGGGTGAGGGGATAAGGGCCATTTTCAGGCTGCCCACAGCTCCTATTGACCCAGCGTCCCAGAGAGACTGGCTGGAATCAGGTTTCGGGGGTTTATTTATCTTCTATAATTGAAACTTTGTTGCCTTAAGTGGGGGCCTAGGCAACCAACGAAGCCTCCTGTTTGCTTCAGCTCTGTGGCTTCTATAATTGAAACATTGTTGCCTTGAGCAGAGGCTCAGCCAGCCTAGGCAGGCATTTTCCTCTATCACTGGTACAATGGAAGCCTCCTGTTTGCTCTAGCTCTGTGGCTGCCAGCTGCCATCTTGGCTGGGTTAATTTGCATACAGCTGCTCTGATTGGCTGGTGAGCATGGCTTGGATGGTGGGCGTGGCTTAGGTGTAAGGGAGTAAGGGTCAATTTGCATATTACTCTTTTATTAGATTAGCTAGCTAATTATAATGGTAACAGAAAGTTTGTTGAGTAGTTTGATCTGGCTTAGGTGGTAAAACAATTATCTAGGTGACTCTAAGTAAGGTGACCAGATTTAAAGTGGTACACCATTGACCTGGGGGAGTGGAGGGGGGTTCTTTTTTTTCTTTTTTTTTATTATTACTTAAAATATTACAAAGAGTAATTGGTACTTTTTTTAAAAACACTGCGGGACATGGGACAAACTGTTAAAAATCGGGACTGTCCCACCAAAAGCGGATATCTGGTCATCTTACTCTAATGAGAATAGATCTGGGGGAAATAGAAAGAGGGAGACAAGTTACATAGTGATTGCTATGACACAGAGGAGAGAAGAGATAACTCTACAGTAGAAAGAATAGGAATGAGGTAATAAAATAAAATTGGTTGCTGTATATATGTATAAGATAACATAGTGAAGGATTTGGCTGAAACAAGTGAAAGGGTGAAATTATCAATTAAAATACACAGGCCACCAGGGGAGTAGGTTTGGGGATGGAATGAGGAGTTTGGTTTGTATATAGTAAGTTTGCAGTGTCTTTGAAAGTAGACTTGCCAATGAGGCAGGTGACTGTGTGAGCCTGAAATTTAGGGGAGAGGTCAGTGTTGGAGATAAAAATCTCATAGTTATTAATATATAGTTAATATATTAACATATGTATCATCTATATAATTGATATAATCTAATGCCATGAGACAAAACAAAATCACCAAGACATGCCCTGGCCAGTGTGGCTCAGTTGGTTGGTGAATTGTCCCATACACCAAAAGGTCATGGGTTTGCTTCCCAATCAGGGCACATACCCAAGTTGTGGGCTCAATCTGCTGTGGGGGGTGGGGAGTCTATGGAAGCCAACCGACTGATGTTTCTCTCTCATTTGGATGTTTCTCAATCTCTCTCTCTCTCTCTCTCTCTCTCTCTCTCTCTCTCTCTCTCTCTTTCTATCTTTATCTCTGTCTCTCTATCTATCTTTATCTCTATCTCTTACCCTTCCTTTCTCTCTGAAATCAAGAACAACATATCCTGGGTGAGAATTAAAAAAAAAAAACAAAAACACCAAGACATCACTTCCTCAGCTTTATTGTCCCATTTCATTTTGTCTGTCAGTGCCCACATAGCCTCTGTGTTGTTGGGCAGATACAAAGAGCTTTATGCTGTGATATA
Organism: Murina feae; assembly: GCA_004026665.1. Lineage (NCBI taxonomy): Eukaryota > Metazoa > Chordata > Mammalia > Chiroptera > Vespertilionidae > Murina > Murina feae. The sequence goes on from PVJC01003499.1 coordinate 51,136, forward strand.
TAGTATAACTGGTGCATATTTCTTGATTGCTATACAAGTTATTATCCTTGAAGAAAGTGGGAAAGGGAAAAATTGGGAACTTAAAGGAGACACATGGCGCTTAACATTGAAAAACAAAAATACAAGATGTGTGTCTTCTTCCAAAGGTAAGATAAGTTGTCCCAGGTACACTTTTTCTGAGAAGTTACACTTAGTTGAACCTGCTGTGATCCAGGGGGTTTACAAACAATAGTCCATTCCACAGCTCTGCTCTTGAATTTGCAAAATTGGCAGGAGTTACTCCAATATTTCTATCATTTTATTCTTCCAGATGGATATTCAATGGTTATTCTGGCTCTTATTTTTCCAACATCTCTTACATCAGAGATGAATTGAAAATAAAATCCCAAATTAGTGCAAACACATTCCTGACTTTTAAAAGAGTTCACTTTTAGGTCACTTCTAAATTAACATTCTATTTAATCAGAACAGGTTGGTCCTTCCCACTAATTGCTGTTCTCTTTCCAAGGCTAAATACAATTTTGCAAAGCATCAACTTGAAGAATGTCAGTCATGCAAATTCCTTGGCATTGTAATGACTATTTTTCTTTAAAACAGGCATATTTGTAACCAGGGACTATGCAAGATCGGGGACAGAGTGTAAATTGTTCAGCTCTCAAGAAGTGCATAGATATTACAGGTAGCTGAGAACAGAAAAAAGGCAATACATGGACTGAGTCATCCATTTAGATTGCTTCCCGTTACCTAAAGCCAGGTTTCTCAACTGTGGTCCGATTGGCACTTTGGGCCCGATAATTCTTTGCTTTGGGAGACTGTGCACTATAGAATGCTTAGCATCTTTGGCCTTTTCTCTTTAGTTGCCAATAGCAAGACCCCTCCCCTAATTGTGTCTTCAGAGATTGCTAAATGCTTTGCGGGTGGGTATTGAGAACCCGGACCTAGAGGGTACATTCTCCTTTTTTTGCTCTGACTTCGGAAATTCGCTGTGGTTTACTGCAAAATCTTTTTAAACATTTTCTCTGTAAATCTGCCTTATGATGCCTGTTCTACTTACCATTCGCCCTATAAATTTTGCTCCTTTTGTATTTGGTGCCTTTAAGAGACCCACCTGCTCTCCTCTTATGGAATTCTATCCCTTTCTTCTAGCCGAATGCTATCTATGCTTATAAACCTGATGAAATCCTTCATGTTTCATAGTATCAAGTCACAGAATGGGATGGGACTAGTCTAGTTCTTAGCAACTGAAGACAAAGAGATCAGAGGGTCATTGTTTACCAAGGCCACAGGGACTACTGAGCCTGAGCCCTGCTCAACCACTGTGCTTTCTATCCCACCTGCTTCCCAGGTGTCCCTGGTCTCATTTTACTTTCACCATCTCCAAAATACTTAGAGATGTTTGTGTGTGTTTGTTAATCCTCACCTGAGAATATTTTTCTGTTGATTTTTGGGGAGAGTGGAAGAGAGAGGGAAAGACAGAGAGCACCGCTGATGTGAGAGAAACACATTGATTGATTGCCTCTTGCATGAGCCCTTACCAGGGCCCAGGCCTGGGAGGAGCCTGCAACCAAGGTACATGCCCTTGACTGGAATTGACCCTGGGGCCCTTTGGTCCGTAGGTTGATGCTCTATCTACTGAGTAAAATCAGCTGGGCACTCAGAGATTTTGTTCTTATTATACATTTTAGTAATCCACGTCCTTCCACACAGTAACATAAACATGTTGGCATTTAATATGTGTATGAGGTATAAGGATACTTATAAAGAAAGCACAGAAGGAACTAATCAATCAGCTTCATAGGTTTATCACAATTTAGTAATAGGAATATATTTTTGGAGGAGATTTTTAAAAAAATTCTTTATTGTTTAAAGTATTACATATAGTATTACATACGTCTCCTTTCCCCCTCCCCATTGACCTCTCCCTGGACACCCCCATGCCCCAGCACATGCCCTCAGCCCCATAGTGTCTGCATCCATTGGTTATGCTTTTATGCATGCATACAAGTCCTTTGGTTTAATTTGGAGGAGAATTTTTAACTCAAAATATTATTAAAGAAAAGTTTCTTGCATCAGCACTATACAACGGAAATATGAGACACATATAAATTTAACAATTTCTAGTAACTATTTTTAAAAAGTAAAAAGAAACAGGTGAATTTAATTTTAGTAAAATATTTCATTTAGATGATTATGTCTAAAATATTAATATTTCAATGTTGTTAATGAAGTATTTCAAATTCTTTTCTCTACATCAAATCTTTTAAACCTGGTGTAACACACAGGCACCTCAGTACACAGTGGACACATGTCAGTGCTTAACATGCCCTATCAGACAGCACTTATTGCACTTACACATATCTCCTCACCTCGTGGATACTATTGTGAATAAACCAATTGATCGTTATACTAAACTCAGTCTTCTCCTCAGATACCTGCTCCTCAAAGCTCCCTGCCTGGACTAATGCCAACAGCCTTGGCTCAGTCCCCATCTCAGGATTTTTTTTCACATGCCCACATGTGACAGGACTCCAACCAGGGTCAATGTTGACACAAAAGGTTCTAAATCTCTCCCTCCTATCATCCAGCAGTTACTACTTCCAGATGACTCCCTGCTCCATTTCCCTGTCTGCAGCCTTGCCTTCCTTCCTCCCTGTCCACCCTTTTTGTCCACTACTGTCTATTTGGTCTGTAGACACAGATCTATTTGTGTCATTCCCCAAATATTTTACCAATTTCAGGATTCAATCCCAACCCTGGCCCTGGCTACAGTGAAGAAGCAAGCACTGTGAAGTCAGCCTTCTTGTCCCCAGCTTCTCATGACGGACTTATTTTGGGGGCTGCAGATCCCAATCTGTTTACTAAAGACACTGTGCCATTTCTTTACTTTTGCCTATCGTTTTGTCCCTGAGTTCAATGGCCTTGACCCACCGACCACTTTTTTGCTTATTGAGATCTGAACTTGTGTAACTCAAATCAACTTGAGGCTCTTCTAGTAGGCGCCTCAGGATGTTCACTCTCTCTTCCCTTCATCTCCACTGTGTCTCGGGGTGTGTTTATATGTGTGTATGTTTGTGTATGCAAGCACACTTTGAAGACTCTTTGTACTCAACTTCTAAACACACTTGGAAATACATTTTCTGATCCTCTTTGTATCCCATTTTTCTTCTCTACTAACAATGCCAAAACAAAGTATTCCTCTTCCTAAATGAATTAACTGAGATGGAATTATTAATTTATTTAGCTTACAAATTCCTTAAATATAAAAAGGCTCAAAATTGTCTCAGTATATGCCACCACACACACACACACACACACACACACACACACACACACACCATATCCATTTATTTTGCTTAATATGGGTATAATAGCAGATTGAATTATAATTATGTATTTGCATGTCTGTTTTTGTCATTAGATTATAAATCCCATGAATACTCATTCATACATTATTCATCTTCAGTACCCAGGACCAAGAACCTGGAAGTGGGACTGACCTACAATAGGAACAACACAAAGGTTTCTCTTTCAGTTGAAATAACTGCTTCTTCCCTGTGAAATTCAAAATGAAGCATGACCTCTCCTTCACTCTTGAGTTGCAGCATATCCCTCGCCCCCCACACCCATGTGCTCTTGCCCTGACACAAGGACATTCACAAGGACAGGACACAGGCACACATTCCCCTGTGCACAGACACAGATGGAGACAACTTGTTCAATAAACCAACCTTAGAGAACCCTATGTCATTCTCACCAGAAAGGAATACTCAGCAGTCCAACACCTGGTTTTAGCTAATATTGTGAAGCAAATTTTTAAAAAATCAAATCTTTCGAACAAAGTTACTGATAAACTGAAATATTGACTCTTTGGGTTCTTCTGTTTTCTAATTTCCCAGGCCCAAATTTTGACATTAGCCAAAAAGACAGTGGAATAAAAAAGTTGACTAGACAAAGAGGGAGTGGAGAGGCATTGAAAAATATCCCATTTGGTCATAAATCCCTGATTAATTATTAAATTTTAGTAACTATTTCTGTATTTCAGTAGCAATGATGACATTTTTATTATGCATTAAAGGTAATGATATTTAGAAACATGGGTTTGGGAACTGGGAGCAGCATCAGGAAGTATATGTTTAAGAAGTAGGGCTAAGTGGCTTACAGCTTGCTTCCAGGTAGTTTGGTGATGGAAGGTGTTGATGACCTCTAGTTGGTTATATCAACTAGAGTGAAAATAAAATACCAAGGTAAAATTGTCAACTATAATGGATATTTTTATACCTTAAACACATTCCTGAGGGTAAGGCTATAATGGACCCATTTAAGGTTTTATTTAAACACATTCTTAGTAGTGTTTGAGCAGCTGGTTCAGTAGAAGTCAATGCATGTCATAGCTTTATGCTATTTATTTGTTTACTTATTTTATTATTTTCTTTTTACCTTTTGACCCCCTTCATATTATTTTTAAGAGCTAAATATAAAGTAAACATTTTATAAATAAAAAGAAAAGCATTCTAATATTTAATTAATAGTAATTTTTATATATTCAGTGCATGCATTTACATTATTTTTCTTTATTTAGGAATATTTTATTTGTTAAATGTCAATCTGTGGTCCTATGCTTGAAATTAGTAAAAGCCAGAAATGGATTTATAAAAGATCTTCATACTTTGAGTCCTGAATTCTCTTTTGACACGTTAGCATTTAAAAAAAGAATGTTTTGTGTTATGTGTATGTGTGTGTTTTAATATATACCTACAACCCAGAAACAACATTCTGCTTGACCCAAATTCAAGATCTAGTCCTTTCAAAAGATTCAGTGAAGATTGTTTCTTATCTGCATGTTGATGTAAGGGCTGCTTCACTTAAATAGTAATTGCTCCTCTTGTGGCACCAATTCTAAGTAATTCTAGTTCCCTGCTCTTGGGTGGAGAATAAAGACACAAAGACACAATCTGGGTGAGGTTACAGGGATCAAGGACTTCTCTTTATCAGACTCAAAGGGCTATTTTTTTCCTCTGTGGTTAATTTATTTTTGCTCTAGACATTGTAAAGACCAAAAAGGCTTAGGGAGAGAAGAAGGAAGATGGTACTAACATTATTGAATTCATATGTTATTTTAAGCATCATGAATTAATTTGATTTATAAACATTTTCATGAGTTAGGTATTATTTTTAGCCCCTAACACTCAATTGTAAAGAAGAAGCAAATGAGGCTTAGAAAAGTTAAGTCATTTGTCTAAGGTCCCAGAGCTAACACATCTTAGAGGTAGGATTCAGCTAATTTTCCCTATTGTGGCACCATGGTACCATGAATCTCACATATTGGGATAAACTATGTACTTTACTAGAGGTTAACGTAAGCAAGCTTAAGTAGACATATGCTAAAGACACAGTGTGTGCTAGAGCTTGCTTATACCAACTCCCAAGAACTGATGGTTCAATTTTCAAGTGTCGGTTGTTACACATAGACATTCATAAAAATTAAATTCTATAAATTTAAGATAGGATAAATTATATTAAAAACAAATGTAAGAAAAACCCCAAATCTGTCACATTTTAGTTATTTTTCTATAATTTGCCATTATCTGTGTTTTTGAAGTTATCTTTTTGTGTATATTATATGGTAAAAGTGATTTGCACAAGTCTTCTCAACTTTGCATTCAAAGACTACTTTGGTAGCATAAAAGTGTTCACAGTAGGAATGTTTATACTGTGGAAATCAGCAAACACTACAAATTAACACCCCCTACCACTGAGGAGAGCCATTTGTTAATATTTACTAGCATATCACTGTGCGTAGCTCTTACAATTAATACACACGCTTCAATTATCTTATGCTCCCTATATGTATGAATTCATGAGCATCCAACATGTTTACTTATCATTCATTGTATGCCAGATATTGCAGTGTACACCTTCACCAGCTTTACCTCATTTACCACTCTTAAAATAACCGTAGGTATCATTACTCCAGTTTTGTAAATAAAAACCTGAGGTTTAAAGTAAAATAACTTTCTAAAGTCACGCAGCTGGTAAGTAGTGGAGCACAAGGTTGATTCTGTTTTCACATAGCTGCAGTGATTTATTGTGGGATAGTCTGGGGCAGGGTCATAATCAAGGAAAACCATTTTATTAAAGCTATGCTTCTTCTTTGTCTATTTTACTTTCACTATGTTCATTCAAATGAATAATCATCTGTTTGAATGTCACATGGCAGTCTGTAAAGTTGATGGGAAAATGAAGGCTAGAGTAGAGGAAGAGAGGAAGTGAGGGGTAAAAGGACAAAACAAGTGGCAGTCAGACTGGCTGTCTCAGACAAGGAAAATATTTGTCATCCCTTTCACTACAAACTGGGAGGCACAGTCCACCATTCTGAGCACAGTGTTCCAAATGATAACTTTACCAAGAACAAACAGTGCTGCTGGCTCCTGTCTTGAGTTGATTGTGCTAGGAGATATGCACCGGATACTTAGTAATATCAAGAGTCAAGACTTCTTTCAAAGAGCACGTTTTAGAGGGACTTAATGGGAGAACCTTTCTTCCTTTTTATTTTCAACAAGCCATTTTACAGGTCAGTAGCACAAGCCCCAGGGTCTCAGTAGTTTCATCCAACACCACCGAGGGAGCACAGGTTACTCCTGGCTCGCACCGTATCTGATGCAGGTCAGGGGAAGTGGCTCAACGGCTCTCCAGTGATGTCTCGGGAATTCATCTGCTTCCATATGCAGTGACTTTACTTCAGAGTTCCTCATTCCAGCCAAGGAGTCAGTGGGTAATTCATATCCATCTCCGTTGCCTGAGGCTGGGCTTCCATTCGCCTTCTTAGTGAGTCCTCAGTCACATGGCCACAACCTAACTACGAGGGATACTGTGAAAGGCAGGGGAGCACAGGGACAGTTGGTGGCGGAGGCAGTCCCCTCCATGTTCCCTCTAGCCTACAGGAGCCTTTTTTATTCCACCCACTTTTATTTGCTCTCTAGTCAATGTAGATTGCTGTCTGCCAAACACACCAAAAGAAATGAAGCATGACTCATTAAGAATATATATGTCCTTTTTCCAAATGTCAAGATTTATACACTACAGTTTAGCTAGTTAAAGACTAGTTAGTATAACTGTTGAGCTGCTTCTCTCACAGAGCCTTCTCTGACAGAAAGGCTATCAAATTTCTCATTGTACTCTCCTTGGCATTTAAATTCAAGAACTCGAGAGCAATATCAAAGAAATCTATCATGACACATTTATTTATCTATTTATTTATAAATATATTTTTATTGATTTCAGAGAGGAAGAGAGAAGGAGAGAGAGACAGGAACACCAATGATGAGAGAGAATCACCAATCGGTTGCTTCTTGCATGCCCCCCACTGGGGATGGAGCCTGCAATCTGGGCATGTGCCCTGACTGGGACTCGAACTGCGATCTCCTGGTTTATAGGTCATGCTCAACCACTGAGCCACGCTGGCCCAGGCAATCATGGCACTTTTATATGTTAACCATTAAACCACTCAGTTGCTAAAGCTTACCATCTTTTTGTATTTTATGGAAATTTCTTGTTTCATTAAAACAATATTTTATTGACATGTTTAACTTTACTCATTTTAGTGGGCTTTTGTACATTGATTTTTGGAACTCCCAAGGTCTAGCATAACTCTTGCCCTTATAGATTAATATGAAGTCTTTGACACCTACTCCTCCGGAGTAGCTAAATAATCACTGAGTGTTAGCATGGAGCTTATGTGACCCATTTCTAATCTCTGCCTCAAACCTCACATCAAACATATTTAAAGGATAGAGAATGGTTTGAAGAAAACTATGGAGATTTTTGGAACACAGGGCCCTCAAAGCTTAAGACTGGGAAAGTTCCTGGCACTCCACGATGAGTTGGTCACTCTGAGTGTTCCTCCTTGCAATGCAGATTGGGTTCCTTCTAACTGACCTTGTGTTTTTATCTTGGGCTCCACTCCCTGTCTTACGCTTGGGAAAGAGACACTATCAGGTAGTATCCTAAGCATAGACAGTGAAAGAAAATGATGACATTTCATTCAGATGGATTCATGATAACTGTGTTTGGAGCAATCAAGGTTTCATTTTGGAAGAGAAGATTCATCATAGTCTCAGTGAAGGAAGTACCCAGTTTTCACCATTAGGTCTTTATACCTAAATAGTTTCTCCCTTGATTTTAAATTAAGGTAATATAAGGAATTATCCTCCATCATTTATTCCAATTTATCTTCCAAACTAGTTATTTTTCATGGCAAAGAAGGAAAATAAATAACAGAGCAATAAGCCACTGACCTGGCATTCTCTTCCTCTTTTCTTTTGATAGTAGCTGGCATATTTCAATTTTCTTTTTCAGTGGCTTCAACAACTAGATAAAGGGTGGGGCTTCTGGAATGGCCCTTACATTACAAGGTATGTCTTTATCAAGTTTGCTTAAGAAAAATGAGCTTTAATTTTTAAAGACCTTTTTTCCCCCTATTGTTTTAAGAAAAATGTTTATTACCCTAAAATATTTTGTTCCATCTATGGAATTAAGGTTTTGTTGTTGTTTTATCATCCTTCTCTGGAACCACTCTATAGAAATTTACTGATATATTATTTTTTCTCTACATACACACGGCCCCAAGGTATAAAGATAAAATGAAATGTCATATAAAGTCATGAGAAAGTCTAATTCACCTCTACGCAGTGAACAGCGGAAAGGAGAGTTCGATTTTATAGAGTGGTTTGTGGTCCCTAAAGTATAGTTCAGTCCGACTGAGAATAAAGTCAGCCTTGGAGAAAGGAGAATTGCGACAGAGAGAATATGAAACAGTGGACAGCATTTGGGGAAAGAGCAAGAGATGCAGTTGTGATGACATCATTTGTGACTCTGAATCTAATATATCTAATCTACCCCTTGGACTTTTTAGATAACATGAACTCATAGTTCTCTTTTATTCTTAAGCCAGTTTGCTTTCAAACATGAGGTTGCTGACTAACAAGCTGTCTCAGGAAAAGTTACAGTTTTATTATTTACATTGTTATGTCTCCCCAGGACTAGGAACTCTGTTGAATGACACCATCCCAATTTTGTTCTCTTGCAATGCTAACTCTTATTTATTCATTTGCTCAAAGAACATGTTGTTTGAGTGCTTGGAAGAGAGGAGAAAAAGGGGTGGTGGGGAAGAAGGGTACAGGCTCTGGGATGGACCTAATGGTCTAAATCTGCAGTTTTTCCACTTCTAGGAGGTTGAAGCCAACCCATGCCCCAGTAACCTAGCTAATAAGATTGTTTTAAGGATTAAATACAGTTCCGTTTGTAAAATGTAAAAAATTGAGAATAGCAGACACTTTATAATGTTTATCTATCATCATTCTTACTAATATTACTAATGTTATTTTTTATTTGAATAAAATACTCCACTAGGTTCCATGGATTCTTGAAAATAAGACATTTACTTTATTTCCAGAATGTAGTTTGAATTTTATCAATCCAATCTACTGTTTTAATTATACAATTGTATAACTTTTCTTATTTTTTGTTTATGTGTTTATTGGAGACAAAAATAAGTGAATTAAAAACCTCTTTTATTCATTTTTAAAATATTATTTTCCTGTTTTCTCCTGTAATTTCTGATTCATGGATATTGTTAATGTGTTACTTGGAAGAATGTCCTATCTCCGCTTTATCAAGTCTGACCTCTTTTTCTATCAGTGGTGTGTTTTTTTTTTAAATTCCACATATAAGCAAAATCATACAGTATTTTTTCTGTCTTACTAATTTCACTTAACATAATGCCTTTTAAAATTCTATCCACATTGTTAGAAAATGTAAGATTTCTTCACTTTTTATGGCCAAATAATATTCTATTATATATGTAACAATTTCTTTATCAATTCATCCAGTGAATTGGGAACTTGGGTTGTTTCCATCTTCTGTCTACCACAGATAGAGCTGCTATGAATATGGGGGTGCAGCTATCTTTTTGAGCTAGTGTTTTTTTTCATTTCTTTTGGGTATATTCTGAGCAGTGGGATTGCTGAATCACATGTCAATTTGTTTGTTTCTTTTTTTTTTTTTTTTTGAGGAACTTGTGAGCAATTTTAGAGCAAGGATTGTATTCTTTAATTTCATATCTGCAGAACTGACTTTCAAAATACATTGCAAATTTCAGACATAAAAATAATGTTTGTTGAATGGAAGAAAAAATAATTAAATGTTCTATTTTCCCAGTGAATTTTTTGAGCTTGGTGAATAATTAAGACACCTGCAATTTTGATGTCATCAGTGTTTTCATCCTTTCTTATTTTGGTATGTTTGCCTTTTAATATCTTTTATCATTCTCATTGGTAAGAAAATCCATGGTTCTGTATCCTTTTATTTTTACCTTTAAAAGCTAGTCCTTTTCTCTTTGATTTATGTCAAACAGCCACCTGTGTTACTATTTACTCAGTTTTCTACTCTTTGATTACATTATGTATTTTGTTTTCTTTTTCAGTAGCAATTCAGAGTCATTCAGACTGTTTTCTATAAGCATTTCCACCCACTTACAGGATCTCATACTGAATTTACTTCCTGACACCTGGAAATAGATATTTACCTTCTCTAAGATTGTTCCTCTACTAAACCTAGATGACAATTGAGTAAAAGTATTCCCTATGAATCTTTCCAAAGATGAGAGAAAGAAACAGACCTGCCTCTCAGTCTGCAGTTATTTAACCATTGAAATATGTCAAGAGGGCATCACGTGTCTGATTCTAAACCAGGTGCTGTAAGGGTTACACAGGTGAAAAAAACCAAGACCCTGCTCCTTGAGAACGATGGCCGCAGAAAGAAACAAAGTAAATACAACTCAAGGCAAAGTGGGGAAATTGAACTCGATGAAGGGAGAGCAGAATGCATACTTTTGATTTGGGACTGGTGGATGATTCAATTGAGGCCATGAATCATGGGTGAGCATTTTAAGAGTGAGAATGTGATAGCCAGTGGAGGCTAACTAATGATAAAGGTATGGAAATCTTTGTTCTTAACCCAGTGTTACATTTCTGAAATAGTGAATGGATTATGTAGCTATCAGAATAACATGCATAGAGGAACACAGTGGGAAGTGAAGCCAGAAAGGCAAAGCATTCGTTTTCTATTGCTTTTGTCATAAATAACCAAAACACTTAATGGCTTACTATAACACAAATTAATTGTGACAGTTCTGTAGGTCAGAAATCTGACATAGGTTTTACTGAGATTAAATCACAGTGCCTGCTGAGCTGGGCTTCTTTCTGGGGGATCACTCAACTCTTAGACTTCTCTAGCTCTTAGAGGCCCCTTTTCTCCACCTTCAAATCTCTCTGACCACTCTTCCACAGTTCCATTTCTCCCTGACCAAAGCCAGGAAAGGTCTCTGTTTGTAAAGATCCATGTAATTAGATCGGGCCTCCCTGGGCGATCCAGAATAATCTCTCCATTTCAAGGTCCTTAATTGAATCACATCTGCAAAGTCCCTTTTGCCATGTAAGGTGATGTTCACAGGTTTCAAGGATTAGGATGGGGACATTTTAGGGGGAATTATTCTGCCAAAAACAGGTGGCTTAAACCAGACCATGAAAGGAATTTGCTAAACATGCTCTAGTAACACATTTTAGGCTCACCAATATGAAGTATTTTTCAAATGGCAGCAGAGGCAATGAAAACAGAGCAGAGTGGAGAGTTTGAAATAATCAAACCCAAATATCGTAGGAAGCTGTGACCTCACAGTCAAAGTGTATTTAAATATTTTACTCAGCCCTTGAATTCATCAGTTTGCAAAGATGTCAATCAGTAAGATTTACAATTTGCACATTAATTTGATTCTTGTTTTCTTTTCCTCTAATGCCTTCTAATCTAATAAAAGAGCAATATGCAAATTTACCCTCACTCCATTATACCTAAGCCACACCCACCAGCCAATCAGAGTGACTATATGCAAATTAACCAAGCCAAGATGGCAGGTGGCAGCCATGGAGCTAGAACAAGCAGGAGGCTTGCCCTGGCCATGCAGGAAGCTAAGGTTCCTGTCTGACTAGGCTGGCTATGGCCTCCGCTCAAGGCAACATAGTTTCAATTATAGAAGATAGATAAACTCCAGAAACCTGCTTCCAGTCTTGGGCTCAAGGAAGCACTGGGAGCCTGGGTTGTCAGGGGCAACCTGACCTGAGCTCTATTTAAAGCAACAAAGTTTCAACTTTGGAAGTTAAATAAATTCCAGCCAGCCTTGCTGCAAACAGCCATCAGCCCCTCACCCAGGCTGGCCAGGCACCCCAGCAGGACCCCCACCCTGATCTGGGACACCCTTCAGGGCAAACCAGCCGACCCCCACCCATGCACAAGGCCTCTATCCTATATAATAAAAGGGTAATATGTAAATTGACCCTAACAGCAGAATGATTGGGAATGACTGGTCACTATGACACACACTGACCACCAGGGGGCAGATGCTCAATGCAGGAGCTGCCTCTGGTGGTCAGTGCACTCCCACAGAGGGAACTTGGCTCAGCCACAAGCCAGGCTGTCAGCTGCCAGCACATCAGTGGTGGCGGGAGCCTTTCCTGCCTACTCAGCAGAGCTAAGGATGTCCAACTGCAGCTTAGGCCTGCTTTCTGCTGGCAAGTGGACATCCCCTGACGGCCCCCAGGCTGCCAGAGGGATGTCTGGCTGCCAGCTTAAGCCCGAGCCCCCGGGTCTAAGCCAGCAGGTGGACATCTCCCAAGGGGGGTCCCAGATTGCTAGAGGGCACAGGCTGGGCTGAGGGACCCCCCCTCCCTGCCCCAACCTCGAGTGCAAAAATTTTTGTGGACCGGGCCTCTAATTAATAACATAAATGTCACTGTATCTTTGAACTAGAAAAAAATACTTTTTTGTTATTATTGTTGTTGTTTGAGTTTATGTACTAAAACCTTAGTGGACATATAATAATATTACTAAACATTTGACTTATCAAAGAACTTTTCACAAATACATAGACTTTTGTTGAATTTAATTTGACTCAGCAATGTCACTTTTAAGTAAATAATTTGTAAGCACCTAAGATATGCCAAGAATTTGTCTGTTTCCTTTAATTCATTAATTAAAGAATTATCTATTAAGAATCTACTATGTTCCGGGCACGGTTTACCCTTTGGGAAGAAAGTAGTAAATGGAACAGGCAGACCATGATGGCACTTGTAGTCTAATAGGATAATGGATCTCTTCAGGATAACTAAGTAAACTAAGTATATTTTAGACAGTGATAAGTGTCTAACATAGATAAATAAAAATGGAAGGGGCATTATAAATTTTTTTTGGGGGGGAAGGGTTGAAATTTGTGATGATGAGAGTCACTGAGAAGGTGGCTTTCAAATACTGTCCTGTAGGAAATAAGGTAGATCCCTGTTCACAGCTGGAAAACTGGAAAGTTTTCACAATTGAAGCTTACATAGCAGGCTCCAGCTGACTGGTTCTCGTTCTGGCTGCTAGGTGCTTCGTCTTCCGCCAGAGCTGCCAGCACTTTCAGAAACACCCAAAGGGCTCTGAGTGAGGCAAATGTGGTTCAGACCCGATTCTGCCCTCCACTTGCTTCCATGGACAGAAGACAGGACTCAGATCACTGAAGACAGGACTCAGATCACTGTAACCTAAGGTACAAAATGGATTTATAAGCATCAGGAGGAACTGGGCAAACGGAGAAAATTGTAAGTAGGACTTTTGTTAGTCAACAAGAACGGCAGTACCAGAAAAGCATCAATCCTCTAGAATCCAAGATCAGTCCTTCACAGGCGTAGCAGCTCACAGTTGTTTTCTGAATATTCTGTCTTTCATTATGAATATTAAAGCAAGAACCTAAAGCAAATGAGAGAAAAGACAATCTTCCCTGCATCATCTTTAGTACCTGCATTAATGGAAGCACGTAAGTGTAGAGGGGTTTGGTTTTTGACTATTTTTAGGTAGTTCTCCCAAAGCACACCAGAATACACAGGGCCCTTGTCTGACATCTATTTCTGACGTCCTTGCCACCTGGGTTGTTTCATTTATGTTTTTTTCCTTGTAATAAAGTGAATTTTCTTTCTTTGCGAATGAGCATCAAGAAACCCAGAACAGAAAGCCAGGTGCCCATTAAACAAGCATGCAGATGAGGCATCTAGGCCTGTCCTCTGAGTTTCCCAAGAGGAAAATGCCTCCACTGACATAAATAGCAGAGGCCAGACAATGATTCTTAGGGAAGATAAACAGGCCTTTGATTCCCTCCTGACGGCTCCCACTCCCCTCCTGGATGACCGATCATGAGGCAAAAGGTCATGGGGCTAATTCTGCACCTGCAGCCTGGGAAGGCAGGCTCTGTCCTTGAAAAGAGTTCTGCTATAATAGATGCTAATTATTATTGAGTCAAATGCATCCTTTCATTGAGGGGCAGGTGGGAGGCCCTGTCATTATCAGGGTGATTCACAGGAGAAAGTTTAGAATTATTTGCACAGATGTACATGTACCCAAGAAGCCCCAAGTGTTGTGCACAGGCTGTTCATCAGGAAGTGTCATTAGAAATTGCGGCAGCTCCATAACAAGATCTTCAGGACTCAGGTGAATGACAAATGCTACCTAGTGCCCAGGCACAGAATATTGAGAAAAGGGATGTGATTTATTAATCAGGGCTTGAACTCTACTGCTGGGCCTCTGAGCCTCTTGTGAGATTCGACACCCTGCCATCTGTACTCTGAGACAGGTTAACAACAGCTCTGGAGACCATGGCGCCCTCAGGGGATCTGTTTCCATGGACATCCATCTGCTTTCTGGTGACTTGAATGGTAGGACAGGCCCAGTGAGGAGAATGAGGAACAGAGAGGAAATGAAAAGAAATTCGCCCAGCTGTAGGTGCAGCACAGCTACATTTAGCTGAATGCCAGAGTGGACTTGGGGACTTTCCCTTGACATTACCCCATTTTTTTGGAGAAGAATTTTAAGAGAATGTTAAAGGATTTTGCTTCAATATATCATGTCTACTTTCTTCTTCTTGGATTAAAACCTAGTGTTTTCTTTTTGTTTGTTTGTTTATTAATCCTCCCCTGAGGATATTTTTTTTCCCCATTGCTACTTAGAGGGGAAGGAATGGAGGGGAAGTAAGAAAGAGAGAGAGAGAAACATCAATGTGACCGAACCTCCCGCCTGCCTCTCAATGAAAGGATGCATTTGTCTCAGTAATAATTAGCATCTATTATAGCAGAGCTCTTTTGCCTCCCGCATTCACCTGGACAGAGGGTAGGGAGGAAACCAGCAACCCAGGTATGTGTCTTTGACTGGGAATTGAACCTGAGACCCCTCAGTGCTTAGGCTGATGCTCTAACCACTGAGCTACTGGCCAGGGCAAAACCTAATTTTTTTTTTAAAGATGGCTCTTAGCATATGAAAATAGCAGAATTGTATCAGGTGATAGACTGCTCAAATTTACAATTTTGTTCCAATTCTGATTGTTTCATTTGTAAAAACACAATAATACCCTTTAAGACAATCACTGATTAGAGGAACAAGAGCTACATATTCACTGATTCATCAGAGAATCAAGTACCCAAATGATGTTCTGGGCATTTATTCTGGGTTCTGACAAAAGGATAAGAAAGGTTGTATCCTTCCTATTATTTTTTCCAGTTCTTTAAAGTAGCTACTCCACTATCTTCTAGTTTGCATTGTTTCCAATGAGACACCTACTGTCATTCTCATCCTAGTTCCTTTGTATGCAATGTGACTTTTCTCTGGCTGCTTTCAAGATTTTTCTCTTTATTAAGGTTAGAAACAATTTAAATATGTTAGGCCTTCGTGTAATTTTCTACAGGGTTTTTTTGTGCTTAAGTTTTTTGAGCTCCTGGATCTGTGGGTTGCTTGTTTTAATCAAATTTGGAAAAGTTTTGTACATTAATTCTTCAAATATATTTCTGTATCTGCCCTGGGATATAATTACACATATGTGCTCAGAGTTGGTCCACAGTTTCCTGATGCTCTATTTATTTTTTTTTCAGTCTTCTTTCTCTCCATATTTAATTTTTTGATAGTTTATATTGCTAGGTATTTAAGTTCTCTAATTTGTGTTTGTTTTTTTACAACAATTAACCCATTGTAAATAACTGTCCTTTGGACATTGTACTTTTTATCTCCAGAATTCTTTTTCTCTTTTATTATCTACTAGAGATCCGGTGCACAAAATTTGTGCATAGTTGGGGTCCCGAGGCCTGGTCGGTGACCAGGGCCTATCGGGGCCACCTCCCCCAGTCCCAATCAGGGCTGGGCCAGCCTGGGTCTGCAGGCTGCCAGATGAGACCTGGGAGCCTGCCAAACAGGGGGAGGGACCAGGGGAGTTTTGCTGGTCGGGGTTAGGGACTGGGGGAGGTTGGCTGGTTGTGGGAGGTTGGCTGTGTGCGCACACTGACCACCAGGGAGCAGCTTCCGCATTAAACGTCTGCCCCCTGTGGTCAGTGCACATCATAGTGACTGGTTGACCAGTCATTCCTGTCATTCCAGTTGTTCAGTTATAATAGTCGCTTAGGCTTTTATATATATAGATACAGGTCTCTTTTAGCATGCTCATGCTTTTCTCTACTTTTTCAAATATATGTAATATATTTAAAATAACTGTTCTTATGTCCTTTTTTACTAATTGTATCATCTGTGTAATCTCTGAGTCTGTTTTCATTAATGAATTTTTTTCCTCTTTACAGGCCTGTTTCTTTGCATATCTGAGGATTTTTTATTCAATGCAGATATTATGAAGTTTTCCGTTTGAGTAAATAATTTTCTTTAAGTATTCTTGAGCTCAGTTTTGTGATGCGGTTAAGTTACTTAGAAACATTTTGATCCAATAAAAGCTTGCTTTTTGCTTTATTAGATGGGAAAGAATGCTATTTGAGCTAGAGCTAATTTTGCCCCACTACTGAGTACTCTATTCAATGCCCTATGTCTTATGAAAATCCTTCACTCTCACTGGTGAGAAGATGAACTATTTCTGGTCTTGTGTGATCTCTAGAAATTGCTCCAATTGCTTTGGTGATTCTTTCCCTGCCTGGAGTAGTTTCCATACAGTATGTACTGACCAGTTCTTAGCTGAAGATTTGAGGAGAACCTTCTATAGGTCTCCAGAGCTGACTTTCCATTCTCGTTCTCTGACCTGGGAATTGTAGCTACTTGATTTCTCTATAATCTACATTCTGTCCTCCCAGTTTTGAACCTGCTTTTGAATTACCTGGGTGCCTATTAAAAAATGGAGATTCTGAAGCCACTCACACTATCTGAACTGTAATTTCTGAAGATGAGGCTCAAAATTCTGCAGGTTCATAAGTTATCAAGGTGATTATCTAATATTATTGACTTTTTAGAACCACAAACATGATGAAACCTTTCTTAAGATTTATTAGTTACCAAATCCAATAGGTTTTTATGAGTCTTCATTCTACTTGACTTTGCCTGAAGCACAACCACGCTCATGCTTTCCACCTGGATCTCCTCAACATTATAATGTATTAAAACAGGTGTGTCCTAGTTATTCCAGCTCAACAATCTTCCACCTATTGAGCCCAGGAGAGGGAGAACCTGGCCTGTGACTTGAGAGACCCAAGACCTACACTGGGTAGTGCTACTGACTTTCTCCACTTGACTGCATCTAAGTTTCTGTTTTTCCATCTGCAAAATGAGCAGCAATAATTCAGTCTACTTTATGAGGTGGATATAATGACCAAATTAAACCAGGTATAATGCATATGCTTATTCTAAAGATTTCTCAACATTTCTTACATGTGCTCTATCTGTCCTTTCACTCTACATTTCAAGAGTGTCTACCAGGGAGATATTCTGACTTATATATTTAATTCTCTGCTGTGTTCAGCACATCTATTGAGTTGTTTTCATTTTTCTAATATATCTAATTCTTTCTTTTTCATAGAATCCTGTTATTGTTTTATTCTCAAACCTCTTTGAGAATATCCATTGTACCTCTATATGCATAGCTGTCTTCTGTTATTCTTTTAACTTGGTTACCTTGATATTCTTCTATTTGTTGAATATGGTAATGATTTTTTCCCCCTCAAATCTTTAGTGAATATTGATTGCTTATATATTCAAGTGATAATTAATGTTTAATTGTTTGTAAATATATGTTCTAATTAAAGTAGCCTTCTCTGGAAACTGTATGGAAGGATGGGTATGTTATCTGCCAGATTGTGAAGATTCCTTCAGAGTGTGGGAGAACCCTATTTACTCCATAGTCAAATTAATTGAGGTATAGCTCTACTTCTATAGGCCCGATATTTATTCTGGGAGTTTTTATGCCAAAAATACACACTGAGAAAATCTTGTATATATGACTTTCACATGGAAAACTGAAGCCTACTGGTCTCCTTGTTTCTTTCCCTAGTTTCCCTATTGGCAGGGGAAGGGTCAAGTTTCTTTAGACTTTATTCTGCTTCTCTCTTTACTCCCATCACAATGCTAAGAACTCTGTCCTGGAAGATCACTCACTATTTTAAGAATCTTTGTTTTCTTAGGAGGGAGTTAATGAAAGGACATTTGGGAGAATCATAGTTACTGCCTGTTGCTTTGTATAGATGGCATAAAAGGGATCAAACTGGCCTAGTTATTCAGAATGTGGTACTTCAATTACTCTGATTATTTCCTAAGATCCACTTGTTTATTGACTCTGAGCTTTCATTATATGTGAATTTGCTTTAACAGTAATTTTCTCATCTGTGTTGTTTTCTCTGATTTTGTTTCTCAGACATTCTGACTCCATCTGCCTCCTATATTTCAGAAATTCTTCAAAATTTC